>JABTXL010004655.1:2071457-2109466 GCA_025134845.1 Neodon shergylaensis | reverse complement strand
CTTCCTTCCTTCCTTCCTTCCTTCCTTCCTTCCTTCCTTCCTTCCTTTGTTTCTTTCTTTAATAATCCACTAAGTCCTCTTAGCATTGTCTTTTTATGTATGGATATGGAGTCATTCACCAGTGTGGGAAACTCATCAGTGGCCACATTCTCAATAAAATTATTCCTCCTCCCACACAACTACCCACTCTCAATAGGTCATTAGTTTGAGGATACGTCTGGAGATCTACTTCCCCATCGATGCTGGGATTCTGGTATACTTGGCCTTGTGTGTGTATATGAATTCATGATTGCGATAACAATATCATGATCAGAAGATATCATTTCATAGCATTCCTCACCATCATCTGGCTCTCACAGACTTTCTCACATCCTCCTCTTCATTGATCTTCTCTGTGTCTTGGTGGTGGTGGGGTGAGCATAGCCGTCCCATTTAATTAGTCCTGAGCTCTCATTCTCTTATTCTCTGCACATTGATTTGTTGTACATCTCTATACTGAGTGCTGCCCACTGCCAAAAGAAATTTCTCTCAATACTGTTGAGAGTAGCCCAGGTTTATGTATATAAATATAAATACTTAGAAGACAATGTGACAGGACTACCATTTAGCAAAGTAACAACCAAGTTCTATTCTAGAGTCTGTGACTCCCAGCAAAGGGCTTTTGTTCATGATTATAGGAGAAAACATGAAATGGTTTTTGCAGCCTCAAATCATTCAGAAAGCAATTAGTTATTGCACAACAGATATGCCACCATTACACCAGTTAGCCCTTTTTGGCTGAGAGGGTGGTACTGCAGAATGCTGGGCCCAGTGCTGGGTAAGATCCTTGATGTATTTTCTATCCCAGCAACTTCTGAATACTTTATGGTACTATGAAAGCTCATGCTAGAGAAAAAGTTGCAGAGAAGAAGGTTCACAGTCAGTTTGAGGTTGGTTTCTTTAAGTCATGCAGTCAAAGGTTGTTGTGTCTTTAGCAAAAAGGTCTAACCATGCAGTCATGGTGGAATACCAAGGGCAACAAAAACAATAGCCTGTGTTTTTCTGGAAACCTAGAGGGATTTTTTGATCAATAAGTCATAGGAAAGTACTCCATAACTTGTGTGGAGATTTTCATTTAATAATATGTGTCTCTTGGAATTGTGCCATTCTCTCTTGCAGGACAATTCTATCCCAACATTTTGTTTGTTTGCTTGTTTCATTTTGCTTTATTTTGAGATAGGATTTCTCTGTGAAATAGTCCTGGCTGTCCTGGAACTCATTTTGTACATCAGACTGGCCTCTAACTCACAGAGATCTTCATTCCTCTGCCTCATGAATGCTGGGATTAAAAAAGTGCACCACCACTTCCTGGCCTATTCTAACCATTTTTAAAGTCATATTTTGAAATTATCTTACTTATAAGTTTCCATAAGGCTTTTCCCTTAGTTTTGGTTAACCTACTATCTTAGTTATAATCTAAGATAATATTGTTGTGAAGAGACACTATAACCAAGTAAACTTTTACAAAAGAAAACATTTAACTAGAGAATTGTTTGCAGTCTTAGTGGCTTAATTCATGATCATCATAGCAGAAAGCAGAGAGGCATGATGCTGGATCATGATATGAGATTTTTACATCCTGGACTATAGCAGCAGGCAGAGAGAGAGAGAGAGAGAGAGAGAGAGAGAGAGAGAGGGGACCTGGAGTGGGTTTTTGAAGCCTCACAATCCACTGCCAATGACATACCTCCTCCAATAAGGCCACACCTTGTAATCCTTCCCAAACAGTTCCATTAACTGGGGACTAAGCATTCAAACATATAAACCAATGAGGACATTATACTCCCTGCTACAAATTATAATATGTACTCCCTGTAGCCATATTAAAACAAAAAATATATTAATTCAGCCTCCAAAAGTCCCCACGTTCTTTCACAGTCACAAGACTGCTTAAAGGTTCAAAAGTCAAAAGTCTGTTCTAAGATTCAAGGCAGTCTCTTACCTGTAACCCACGTAAAGTAAAAATCAAAAAGTAGATTATATGCTTCCAAAAAACAATGTCACAGAATATACATACCATTCCAAAAGGAATGAAATGGAGCATAGTAAGGAAATACTGGACCAAAGCAAGACTAAAACCCAGAAGGCCAAATTCCAAATTCTGCAGATCTGTGTCCAATGTTCAAGTGCTTAGATGACTTTCACTCCCAACTTTGCTGACAGCAATACTCTTCTCTTTCTTGGGCTAGTTCCACACCCTATTAGTCATTCTTCTTGACAGGAATCCCATGGTTCTGACATCTCCAACACCATGGGGGTGTCCAACACAATCTAGCCTTCATCTTCACAGCTTCACACAATGGTCTCTCTGGGTCTCCATGCAGGAACTCCTGCCACACACCTTTTTTTTTTTGGCTTTTTTTAACCATAGAAGAAGATTCCATAACCCCTTTCCTATATCCCATTTGGCTCTATGTTCATATTCACTGTTGTTGAATCTGTCAAGTTCTTCTGCTTGCTGGGCCTGAAAAGAGGGGGTAAGGACCTCTTCTTTTAATTACAGTTGCATAAGCTCTCAGTTGACAATAGATTTCTTAGTTGCTTAATCTTTTCTTTAATTCCTTTTCACAATTTGAATTCTTGGGTGTGCTTTCTCTTGCTCTGAGCATACTACTCCTATTTTTCTATTTTGAATCAGGTTATTTTTTTTTAAAAAGTTTTATCTATTTGAGCACCAGGATGTGGCTACAATATCAAATTTCCTGGTGTTCCTTCCCTTCTCAAATTGTACGTTGTGTATTTCTCTTTGTCTCACTGGCTCCTTTCCACTGTAGATCTATATAAAGGTGATCATTAATAACCACCAGACACCATCAGTATTAGGCTCTCTTCAAATCTCCTCTGTCAATATCATTAATTGAAAATTCAATTTAGCTCAAGCAGATTTTTAGAACAAGGGCAAACAGCACCCATTTTTTTTCTGAAATAACACTAGAATGGTCTCTAAGCTAATATTTTTCCCTCTAAAACCATTTGCTTTGGGCCCCAACAGTTCAAATTTTTCTCAGCACTACTGTCTTCCATGTTCTACTAGGATGGTTCATTAAGTCATGCTTAGAGCACTTCACTACTTTTCTAATCCAAAGACCCAAAGAGTGTGGTCAGGCCTATCACAGCAATACCCTCATCCCTGCTATCAATTTCTGTCTTGGTTACTGTTCACTTACTTGAAAAGACAACATGACCAAAGCAACTCTTATAAAAGAAAGCATTTAGTTGAGGGTTGCTTACAGTCGTGGAGTTTTAGTTCATGATTATCATGATGAGAAGTAGACAGGGCATGGGGTTTAAACAGTAGATGAGAATTTTACATCCTGATTCGCCATAGGCTGCAGGAAGAGAGAAACAGAGAAAGAGGGAGAGATAGATAGATAGATAGATAGATAGATAGATAGATAGATAGAGACTGGAGCTGGAGTGGGGAATTGAAAACTCAAAGTCTACCACCAGTGACACACCTCCTCCAACAAGGTCACATCTACTGATCCTTCTTAAAAGTTCCATTAACTGGTGCTCAAACATTCAAACATATGAACCTATGGGGACCGATTTTATTCAAGCCACCTCAGGTACCCACTATTACCTGTTTATCTCCTCCATCTTCCTGCACCCTTCCATGCTTAATATTTTAACTCCCAGTATTCCCCCAATCTCTCTTCTCACATTTTTTATAACAGGGAATGCAAATTAAAAATGCCGCACTTCTACGCAATCAGAATGGCACCAACAGGAACACAAATAACTTAACAATAAATGTTGGTGTGAGGGATCAAACACACTGTTGGTTGGAGTGGTAAGTACTGTAGCCCTTTTGGAAAGCAACCTATTTTCCAAAAAAAAAATAAATAAATATACAGGTAAATAAATAAAACAATAAATAAAAACCAATAAAAATTGAGAACTAGAGTTGCCACATGAGCGAGTTCTACCACTCTTGGGCATATACCCATTAGACTTTTTTTTTTTATTTTCGACAGGGTTTCTCTGTAGCTTTCGGTTCCTGTTTTGGAACTAGCTCCTGTAGACCAGGCTAGCCTCGAACTCACAGAGATCCGCCTGCCTCTGCCTCCCGAGTGCTGGGATTAAAGGCATGCGCCACCACCGCCCGGCTTACCCATTAGATTTTACATCCTACTATGGAGACACTTACACATCTATATTCGTTGTTGCCTTATTTATAAAAGCTAGGAAATGTACTCCACCTAGAGGTCCATTAATAGTTGAATGGATGAGAAAAATGTGGCACATCTATAATGAACTATTCCTCAGCTCTAGAGAGAAATGAGTTCATGGATTTCACAGGTAAATGGGTAGAACTAAAATGTTATAGTAGTGCAGGTCCAGAAAGACAAAAGCTTTATGTTCTTGCTCATATATGAATTCCAGATTAAAAATATTTCGTTTTGTGCATTTAACTTGGAATACAGAAATAGAATACAGAAACTTAGAAAAGGATCTTAGGGGCACCTTAATGGAGGGGTGATAGTAAATTCTAGGTAAAACGAGAGAAGTGGATCACTGGCTTTGTGAGGAAAGGCTTAAGCAGAGATGGATGTAGGAGTATCGGAAAAATCAGGAGGTAAAGGTGAAGACTAGCTTAAAGGATTGAGGTGGGAAAAGCCACATGGAAACCCAATATCTCACAGCCCAACTTAAAAAAAAAGTAAGTGGAGGAATGGTAGAATCTCTGACATTTTAAAATCATCTTCTTTTAAGGCCTTTTATAGAGGCATTGGTAGTTGGAGCTTCAAAATAAGAATATGAGTGGAGACATAAATTCTGTGCATAGCAAATGATAAATATTGATTAGTAACTTTTGGTCATAAATTACTAACACATAAGGCATACTCAATGGAGGAAGTTAATATTATTTATGATAATTGCTATGATGATAAAATAAACAATTAACTAAATAAATAGTGATATAAAACTAAAGTATACAAGGAACTGGAGATTTGTTAGAATTCTGTGTTAAATGTTTTCCATTCTTCAGACTTGGAGTTGTAATTCATGGCATTTCCTCAAAGAGTTAAACCTCAGGCTCAGACACAGGCAGTGCTCATAGGATGTTGACTTCCAGTTGCCGCCAGGTGGGTATACTATGGGAAAAGAACCAGTTCCCACAAGAGCTAGCAACATGACAGACATATCTTTGGTTGTGCTGTCAAAATCAGCTTCACTGTATCTCAGGACCATGTGGAGCACACTTGGATCAAAAACAGAACCAACTGCAAAGCTTGCAGCAGAACTTGGTCGTAAACAGGGGTTCTGTTTTTCATTGCTATAAACCTTCAGTGTTCTGACCACACTGGCTTCAGGGTACATTTTGAACTTTGTGAGGAAGGCAGTAGGTTTCCTTGTGATTATTTTCTAATTACTACTCTTGACACAGCCTTTTGACATTTATAAGCAATTCAGTTTTTCCCTGAACTTGAGTTTATAGATTTTTCTAGGTTTGGCATTGCCCTTGCTTCTTGGCACAGTGTTATGTTACTATATTTAAAAATGAGCATGACATTGTAGATTCTGAAATAGAAACGTGATTCAGTTGGAAGAACCAGGAGGATGACATTCAAATGTCAATGGATTCCCCTACTCATTTTTTTTTCCATTGTGAGATTTACTTTAGGTTTTATTTAGGTTGCTATGATGTTAAAAAAAAAAACATCAATTTAATTTCCATTGTGCTGATTACTAAAAAGTGCTTTTGTTTTAAGGTTGTTTGCTTCCTGATGACTTTATTCCTGGAGGAATATTGTGTGGTTCAAGTACTAATGATCTTTCGTATAGCTATCTAAAACTCCAGTTCGAGGGATCTATCACCCTCTTTTGACACCCTCTGTGGACACCAGGCACACATGCGGTGCACAAACACATGCAGGCAAAATAGTCACACACATAAAATAAATAATAAATCTAAAAAATCATTAAAAATTCAAATACAAGTGATTTGAAGGTAATTTACTATTGCTGAAGGTGTAGCACACTGACGACACAGGATTTGGAAAACTCAAGCTGAATCTCACTAGAAAGACTTTCTTGTGGTCTAGCTTTTAAAACAAGTTTGAGAGAAAATGAAAACCTTGCATTAGGTAAGGGATAGTGATTTAATTACATAAGACTAATGAGATATTTTCATTTCAGCATTGTTATTACAAATAGCTGTATTTGATTTATTTTTTCAAGATAAAGTTTATCTCATAATAGTCTTTCCAAATGGCATCATTATTTTAATGTGCATGGAAGGTTTTTCAAACACTTACTTTTCCCTTCTGCTAAAGGTTAAAGGTTGTGTCTGAATTTTTGGGCTTCACACTGAGGGAAATTACTTTCTAAAAAGAGAAAAATAGGCATCAGAACCTTTGGAAATTTATGCAGTGAAATTTTGGCTGGTCATTTTTTTTTTTGAGCGACCAAGAAGAAAAATGCCGTCAGCTGTACCACTAAATTTGGAAGTGCAATGTTGTGCCAGTGGGTATTTTAGCAAGGCTGATGCTATACTTGGGAATTTATCAAGTACATCAATAATATTTCATAGCACATGTTGATGTGTGCAAAGTAGATACAGAAATTTTTCTTCACCCTCACAATAAGAAATCCCACATTTAAAAATGTCTCTGGGTGTCTTCCTCCACTCTTTTCTATTTATTTTTATGGTGCTTATTAATGGAATACCTAAGCTTATTTAAGAGTCATATCTTGGCTAGCAATATGAGATTTTATTCACCCCAGGAACACTGGGCTGTGCTTAGAAAAGAGAATAGAAAAATGCATTGCTTATCTGGACACTAGGATATCTAATCCTGCTGAAGAATAGAGAAGTACATTCTCCAACTCATTGTCTAAGGAAACTCAACATCTCTCTTCACCTGCCTTGACCCTTCCAGAGCTTTTGTTCAAGACAATGGTTAATTTGTAAATGTAATGGACATATGATTATGTCCACCCACAAAGACTACTTTTTCTGCGTAGACTCAAAAGTTTGGTGCCCAGGAGGAGCTTAGCAAAACAGGTTTTTTTTTTTAAGTTCTTGCAGAAAAAGACAGTGTCTCAGCCAGGTATCCAGATCCTATCACATGTGTCTTTAGAAAATTATGTTTCTTTTCTTGAACATTATTTTTACTATTGCATTGACAAAGACCTATGATAATCTATATTTGTTTACAATTAGACTCTTTTGTTCAGACTTGAATGACTGAAAGAATAAGAGAGGTAGACCAGTTGTTTCCCACACATTTAGGATTCCGTGTTTAGGAAGGGTTGCTTTTTAAGAAAAGTCACTTGTTCTTTTGATTAAACAGATTTTTTTTACTGAAAACCCAGACAGAGACTGTATTAAGGACACCCTTAATACGATGTCATGCATATTCATCTGGGAAACTCTGACATGCTCACTTTGGAGGAAGAAGGCAGAGTCAGGGTCCTGGCAGCCAAGCGGAACATGGCAAGACGGATTAGAGCAGACAACTGTCAGCAAAGCAACAGCACCTTCAAGTGACTTTTCACTATTATTGGCAATTAACATTAACCAGGTTCATTATAGCATGCTGAGCCTCCCAACAATTTCATGTTAGTTATCATTCTCATTTCACAGAGAAACTGAAGAGATTGTGCATAGTTTTGCAGGAGTTAGAGGGGTCAGAAATCAAAAATACAACAATCCTGGTGTCTAAGCCCAAGTTCTTCTCTGCAACCCATATCATTCTTTCACTGGAAATTGGTTGAATCTTAAGTGACATTGATTAATATGTTTTATGTTTTAACATATCTCATAATGGGATGAGATGTTTTAATTTGTTTATTTAGTAGTTATGATACATTTTTTACTAACAATATAATATATTTATACTTTTATAGAATCTAAGGAAATTAACTGTAGCCGCCAGCTTATACCACATTATAATAACTGATCTATGTAGGAATCTCTTTTTAATTTAGTTAATTTAAAATTATGTGATGACTAATTAGGGGCCTATCCTCTGAAGAATTTGTTGCTAGTAAACTTCTTGTGTGTTTATCAGCTACCAACATTTTCCGATGAAAACTCTAAGAGCAACCTCAATTATAAAATTCATGTTTGTATGCCTCTCATACTTAAAAAAGAATTCTGTGAAATATTTACTAATATGTTTGAAATCCTTGTTTTTAAAGCATAATTAGTACAATACTATAGGTTATCTGCTAGTACTGCATATGTACATATAGCTATAGTTCATTGATTGTCTTATCTGAAAATTACTTGATTTTTAATGCACTGAAAATGAGACTGGAGATATAGCTCAAAGAGTTGAGTGCTTGCACAACGTGCACAAAGCCCTAGGTGGATCCCAGGACCACCTCAACAGGGAGTGGTAATCCCAGCTCTGAGGAGGGGAAAGCAGCAGTTTCAGAGGCTCAAGGCCATCTGTTACTGCATAGGAAGTCTTAAAGCAGCCTGGTACACATGAGACCCTGGCTCACAAGTATATTAACTAGCAAGCTGATTAAAATGTATTCATTCCCTTCTTGATGGATATTTGAGTTGTTTCCAGGTCTTACTGTTTTAGTGAAAAAGATGTGTATAGCAGTATACATATTTTTATGTGTCCCATTGTTGGAATACAGGTCAGGAAATTTTCTGTGTTGAGGAATATACATAATAAAACTTACAAGATGATACCAAATCATTTTTCAAAGTAATGGTACTAATTTGTAACATAGTTATAACATATAATAGTAGTAGATAAAAACAGCATTGATTTATTTTTCCCCAAAATTTATATTGTGAAACTTCTTAAGTTTTCAAAATTAAGTATAACTCAGTGTGGTCTTATTATGAACTTGCCTGAGAAGTTGAAAATTTCATATTTTTATTGGCATTATAAAGTTACTTTTGGAACCAATGTTCCTATTCTTATAAATTGTGTCTTTTGCTTCTATTTATTTACTGGAATTCAGCATACAGTCTGTAATAGTTCTTTATTTGCTTTGTAAATTGCAGCTAGATATTAGTTTTTTTGATCCTTCTGAAACTTTTTTTTAATGAAGAAATGATTTCAGTTTTCTTGACGTTTAATTTGTCTGTCACCACTTCTAGGTCTATAATTTGCTTTGAAGACCAGGAACCTTTTTAAGAGAAATAACAAGAGAGTGAACACACAGGCATAAACACCAAGGTCCAGGTGAAAACACACATGTTGAGGAAGACCAGCTACTTACAAGAGTCCCCCAGTTCAATGTGAATCTAACTAAAACTCTGAATGGGGTGGGATGATCTTGACCATTTCAAATACATCCCTGGAAAAAATAGACTAGTAAGAAGAGCTAAGAATGATCTGGAAAGAATGAGCAATGCAGGAGTGCGGGGCTTATTTAGAGACTTAAGTTGTTTATGAAGAAGAAACTTCCAACGGGCAAGGATGACTGACAGGTCAGTGAAATGCACAGGCAGCAGTCTGCAGGTTAAACCACCATCCAGACCATGGTGCAGTCTAGCAGGGAATGGTTAGTGGTGTTCAGTGGACTGTTTGTGCGGAGACGTAGCTTTTCTTACATTCTCTACGAAGTGCATCCGAGATGAATGACTTGACTTGCAGGTTGCATCATGGAACACTGTGCTAGGAACTATTCATTGGCCGCCTAGGCTACATTTATCAAGATATGAGCCATTAATATCAGCAATTAGGAGGCAAAAGCAGGCAGATCTCTGTGAGTTTGAGGCCACCCGGGCTACAGAGCAAATTTCAGGCCAGCAAGGACCAAGTAATGAAATCCTTTCTCACAAAATAGTAAAATCCAGACACGGTGGTGCACACCTGTAATCATGGAACTCGGTGGGGAGGGGGCTGAGGCATGAGGATAGTCAGAAGTTCAAGGAGCCCTGTCTCAAAAACACAGAAATCTGCTAGAGATGGACCTCATTTGTTATACTGTTTACACAGTACATATGAAGCTTTGGGCTCAATCATAAAAAAAAAAACCCAAAAAACAAAAAAACCTAAAAACAGGTATGGTTGTACATTGTACAAACCTCTCATTCCAGCACTCAGGAGTAGACAGAAGGACCAGGAGTTTGCTTATTTCAGGTTGGCTATTTAGTCTTAATTTTAATTAAAATATATTTTTGACATGTAAGTCTTTAATCTGTTTACAGTTAAATTTTAGTCATTATGAGAAAGTAAAGCCCTTCATTTCTCTCTTCACCACCAATTATTTTTCTGAGCTTTGTTTGTTGAAAAGCTTCTGTTGGTCTTAGTGATAAACCATTTCTGATAATATTAATTTTATTTGTTGTGTGCATCTGTTTTGAGTTATACTTCCTATTGAGTTACCTATTCTGTAATATTATATTACCTGATTATTCATGCCAATGATTGCTTAATAACTTTAATTTTACTATTGGGTTTGTACTCTCAACCCTAAATTTTCAGTGTATAACTAGCAAAACCATACATCTTTTCTTAAACATTTCTTAGAAAATCGAGGCACTTATTTCTTCTTTCATTTAATCTATTAACTTGATAAAAATTTATGTATTGGTTTCCTGATTAAGCTACTATTGAATTCTGGGTATTAAATAATCTCATTTTAGCATGCTCCTTCTCACCATATACAAGCAGCCTGTTTCAAATAGTCATTATTCTGTAAGGCTCTCTTTCAACAACTTTTACAAGTAAAATAAATTTTATAAGTTTTACTTTTTTGTTCTTCTTATAACAATTTGGAAGCATTTCTAGTTTATTCTATAGGAACTTGAAGAAGAATGGATTGCATTCATTGAAAATTTAGCAACACCACCTGAAAGATAGGATGTTGGTGATTTCTCTACAAGAAGAATGTGATTGATTTCTCAAGTACAATTCAAGTTATTTACTTATTCTTAAGTTAATAATTTTTAAATATTCATGTATGTTCCTGAGTGTCCTGCCTGAATGTGTATATTTACACCATATACCTTCTTGATGCTGGAGAAGTGGGACCTGACATTGGAGTTACAGACTTTTGCAAGCTGACATGTTTGTGCTGGGAGTCAATTCTGTGTCCTCTGATAGACCATCAAGTGAACTTAATCCCTGAGCTGTCTCTGCAGTCTCTCTTAGGTTGATTTTTTTTATATTGTATGGTCTCTTTTAAAACGAAACAAATTTTATCATTTCGTAGCTCTACAGAGGAAAAATCTGAAATCATAGTGTCTACAGAGCCATATTTTCTTTGGAACACCAAGTAGAATTTTTTTCTTTGCCTCCTCTAGATTCTAATTTTTACTGCAAACTTAAGTGCTCTTTTGGTTCAAAGTTTAATTAAATCACAATCACAAATTTTCTTCCCCCTTTTCCCCTAAATCCCTTCTGTTTTACACTCCCCTTCCCTCCAAAATTCATAGCCTCATTTTCTTTTATTTCTTGCTACATAGACGTATAAACAAGTAAACATAGGTGCGGCTTGCCGTGTTCATTCAATGCTGCCCACATGTCTATATTTCTAGTGCTGACCACTTTGGTATTGTCTAACCAATCAGGGTGCCCATTTTAGGGGAAGACTAATTATCCATTTTTCAGGGGGCTTGGTGTGATACCCCCACCCCTGGTCCATGTTGGGATGTTGAGTGATATTCAGGTCTTCTTTAGGTGACATGTTGAAACATCAGGGATGTAGTCTACCTATTGAAGCTAGAAGACACAATTTCATGCCAGATTTCCAGTCCTCTGGATCTTTGAATCTTTCAGCCCCATCTTTTGTGATATACCCTGACCTTAGGTGCAGGAGTTGTGCAGTAAACAGATCATTTGGGGCTGGTTGCCCCACAGTCAGTTGTTCTTTGTGCTTAACTAGTTTCAGTTTTCTGTAATTGTTTTCTTCTGCTGCAAAAAGAAGCTTCTTGAAGATGACCCGCACTTATCTTTGGGTATAAGGGTAAGGTATAAGAGTAAGGTAGAACTTGCACCAGCTTAGGAGAGGTGGGATGCTGGGGTCTCTTCCAAGATTTCTTGCTTCAATAGCCATTTGCAGCTGGCTAGGTTGATACCATCAGGTGTGATTTTCCTCCTGATCAGTGAATGTTGTGTCCAGTTAGACAATTGTTGACTATCTCCAAGATGTGAGAACCATTATTGCACTTTTAGTATATCTTGGCATGATGTTCATTGTGTTCATTGCAGTGATTCAGAGGCACCACAGCTGCGTAGACCATGCTTGCTTTCCTTCCTTAACAGCTTATGTAGTTACTTCTGGTACTATAAAAGGCATCCTTAGAGATGGGGCTTTCAGGCCAGTTCCAGCTCAAGTCCTATGTCCAACATTCACTGTGTCTTCATGAGTAGATACTTACCTTCAGCTTCTGGACAACAGAAATAGCTTGATTGCTTTGGGAGTTTGTTGGACTTTTCTGACCAACAACTCAAAAGGAAGTCTCTCATGCTTGGTAATGAGGTATTTGTTAGATAATTATTAGTTCTTAGGTGGAATATTATCACTAATTGGTGTTACCTCATTAAAAATACATGTACTTATATGCATGCATTGTATACATACATACATACATACATGTACTTGCATGGATAATATGTAAGTTTAGGTGCATACAGAATAATGATTCCCTGTGCCTTTTTCAAGCATCTTTAGTGTTGCTTAATTCTTTTCCCTCCTTTTCCTTTTGTATTCTTCCCCCTTACCTCTCCTTAGTTAAAGTCCGTTTTCCGTTTTTCTCTTTATGTCACTTGTAACTGCTATTCCTTTCTTCAGAGTGCTCCTATGTCATGATTGCACTTATGTTTTTCTATTACCACTTAATTTTAGTGTTCAAGTATGTGTTTAGAATTGATGATTATGTTCAAGATTTTCTACTATATCTCTTACATCAACATACTTTTCTTTCAATCACAGTATTACACACTTATATAGTTTCTTTTTGATTTTTTAAAGATCTATTTATTTATTATGTATACAGTAGTCTGCCTGCATGTATGCGTGCAGGCCAAAAAAGAGCATCAGGTCTCATTATAGATGGTTACAAGCTACTATATAGTTGCTGGATATTGAAATCAGGACCTCTAGAAGAGCAGCCAACCTCTTAACCTCTGAGCCATCTCTCCAGTCCATTTTGTTTTTCATGGTTAGTTCTCACAAAAGTTTAATTCAAAATAAATGTGTTTCCTTCTCTAGTAAGTTATTGTTTTCTGCTTATCTCACTTCTGATCATATATTTCCCTTTTAAAGTTGCTTCAAATTTGTTCATTTTTCTCTTATTTATTACTTTGGAAAAATGGTTAATTTGTCTTCTTGTTGTTGTTAGCATGATAACCAACGTTGTAATGTTCATTTGTATAACTTTCATTGCAATTTTTAGTTGCAACCTTTTTATTATTTAAAGGATATCATCAGAAGTCTAAATCATTCTAATACATGCATTATTAGAAGCATATTTTATAATATTCAAATACTCAGGAAACAAAAATATTATTTCTATCGCTCCTACCAAAATTGCCCTGCATTTAGAGTACAGGATCATTTGAAGTCCATTTTTCCTGATATGTTTTGATATTAGGCACATGTTTTCCTGCATGATCAATTTGATCAACTTTCTTTCTTTTTTCTTTTTTGTTTCCAGTAGTAAACACAGAAGTACTGAGTTTATTTCTGTTGACCATTCTCTCAGTAATGGGATATATAGATCATATAGTGGATCTACTTGTGTTCTGTGGTTTCCATAGCAGATCTGACTGTCCATTTCTCTAACAGAACTCTACTGATGGCTTTCTCACACAGAATGTATTATCTTCTGAGTGTTCAGTTACAGCCCCTCCCCCCGGGGTAGGATGATATGTCATTGTGGTTTGGATTTGCATTTCCTTAAAGGTGATGAATGTTTTTGCAGGGCCTCCGCTGGCAGAATTGCTTAGGTAGGCATCCATGCTGCATCCTGGCTACAGGAAGCTGTCAGAGTACCTGTATGCATGAATTCTTTGAGTTTCCCTGGATTGGAAGGCCAGATCTTGGTACAGTCTTCCCTCTCCCACCTGGGGAACACATGACAAGCAGGGCTGCTTCTCACCTGGATCTGACAACAGTGTTGCCACTGGCTAAGCCCAACCCCATCATGTGGGCTAATCTAAAATCAAAGTAGAGTTCCGGAGGCCAGATCAAATGGCAAAGGGTGTCTTGAATATGATAGCTGTACAAGGGCAGAAAGTAAGGTATGAGGTCACCAGACTACGGCTAACGTAGGTTGCTTCATTAAAATTAAGCCAGAGGCTGTCTTTTTCATGGAGGAGGCCCTGAGGAAATGGGCCAAGTGCTGATAGTTGGAGCTGCTCTCACGTGTTCCTAAGCAAAGTTCACAGGCAGCCCTAAGGTCCATGATCATGCTGAATTCCAGACTCAGAACTGGGAAGTTGTTAAATTCACTGGAATTATTGTCCCATAAAGTCTTGAGCAACTTTCTTAAGTGCTTAAAATGTCTGTGTATGATCTAACAGTGAGATGCAGGATTTTTTATTTATTTATTTATTTATTTATTTATTTATTTATTTATTTATTTATTTATTTATTTATTTAAGATTTCTGTCTCATCCCCACCGCCGCCTCCCATTTCCCTCCCCCTCCCTCAATCAAATCCCCCTCCCTCGTCAGCCCAAAGAGCAATCAGGGTTCCCTGCCCTGTGGGAAGTCCAAGGACCACCCACCTCCATCCGGGTCTAGTAAGGTGAGCATCCAAACTGCCTAGGCTCACACAAAGCCAATACGTGCAGTAGGATCAAAAACCCATTGCCATTGTTCTTGAGTTCTCAGTAGTCCTCATTGTCCACTATGTTCAGCAAGTCCGGTTTTATCCCAGGCTTTCTCAGACCCAGGCCAGCTGGCCTTGGTGAATTCCCGATAGAACATCCCCATTGTCTCAGTGTGTGGATACACCCCTCGCGGTCCTGAGTTCCTTGCTCGTGCTCTCTCTCCTTCTGCTCCTGATTTGGACCTTGAGATTTCAGTCCGGTGTACTACTCAGCAGTAAAAAACAAGGAATTCTTGAATTTTGCAGGCAAATGGATGGAAATAGAAAACACTATCCTGAATGAGGTAAGCCAGACCCAAAAAGAGGAACATGGGATGTTCTCACTTATATTTGGTTTCTAGCCATAAGTAAAGGACATTGAGCCTATAATTCGTGATCTTAGAGAAGCTAAATAAGAAGGAGAACCCAAAGAAAAACATAATGGCATCCTCCTGAATATTAACCTTCATCAGGCGATGAAAGGAGACAGAGACAGAGACCCACATTGGAGAAGCAGGATTTTAAACATACCACTCAAATAAAATGTTTCATTCCCTAACTTTGCTGCTTGTGTGCAGGTTTGCCTCAGATATGACTGAAAGACTTTCCCACTCTGCTAGTATACAGTTTTCTCTGCAGTTTTACCAAACTTTGTTTGACATATTTTGTCTACTTTATTGAGAAGATGTCTACAACTGCCTATTCCTGCATTTCAAGTATTATTGGATAAACTCAGTCAAATCATTTTGGCTTAAGTTTTACTCTTCTCCAACTAAGTAGTTTCTACTGATATTTTATGGAAATTTCTTACAGAAAAACCTTATGATTGTGTGTCTACAATTCATCTGAAAATATTTTTCTTGGTAAGTCTAAGTATATGATAATTGTTGGTATTTTTGGGCTTGTTTCTACTTTTTATTGTGCAATTGTGTTTGCCCAAACTTTTATTCTTTTCTTTCATGACAGTGAATAATCAACTTTTTGTTCATTTCCTCTATTTTTATTATATATATTTAAAATAATAATACATTGTTTATGGTAAACCTTAATTTAGAAATAATATTTAACTTGAAAAATTCAAAGGAAAATAAAAAGTAGATATTCTTACATTAATAAACAGAGTCATTGAAAAGTTTAGCATTTATATTTTAGTACTTTATTTTTAAATTTTTATTTTAATTGAAGTATAATTATAGCATGATATCACATTTTGGCTTACCTTTCTACTCTCCAGTCTCTCCCATGCTTATTCTTCTGCTTAAATTCATGCCAGTTTTTCCTTTGTGTGTGTGTGTGTGTGTGTGTACACATATATGTATATTTTAAGTTGTTGGGTTTATTGTCCATTTATTGTTTCTTATATATATTTTCAGGGCTGAAAACGTTGTACTAGATAACTAATTAAGGGAAAAAACTAAGTTTTTTCTGTCTCCCAGCAATCATCAGTTGCTTGTAGTTCTTTGTCTAAAGATGAAACTCTGTGATGTTTCCTCCATTCCTAGGTAGCATGTTCATAGACATCATTATTAGGGTCTTGTTTAGGCAGGCATGTTGCTTCTGTCATTTCGAGGAGACACACTGTCTTCCTGTTCCTTTCGCTCTTGTAATTTTATGAGCCCCAATCTTGAGATGCTTCCTGAGTCTTAGGTGCAAGAGTTGGGTAATGCATGTATCCACTGGGGCTAAGCACTGTATGATCATTTGATCTCTGTGCTTTGAACCATTGTGGTTTTCAATAATTGTATCTGTTTATTGCAAGAAAAGTTTTATTCGTGAGGGCAAGAGCTGAGCTACACTTAGCTGTGGATGTAAGCGATAGTTTTTGTCGGGGTCTAGTTTTAATGGAGTTTGCACCTTTCTGGGTAGGGGCATGAGGATTAGAAATATTAGGCAGAAGGAAGAGAGATATGAAGGTGCAGAAGAGAACCAGGAGGGTAACTCAATGAATACTGAATTTGACCACTTTTATTTTCCATGTGTTTATAGACTCCAAACCAAAAAGGGGGAAAGAAAGCAAAAGATCCTCTGACATGATACAAAAAACAAATAAGGCCATTGCCTGCTTCAGTACCTGAATCAAGCAACCATATCCCGAGTTAAGCATTCTGTTGTTTAGGCAGAACATGCAATGACTAGATCTAATGCTAAGCAGCCTTTAAGTAGCCACTCCCTGTGTCAAACCTCCTGTCATATATTTGAAGAAGCAGGAATAGGCTTGAATTCTATGACCTCTGGTCAAGATGAAACAGGTTCATGTCTGTAAGTCATCTTAATACCCCAAACACCAAGTATCCACACCCTAGGTCAAAATATCTTGCTTGTAGCACACCTTAAGTTAGATCTCTATCAATAACCCTGAAAGGGCAAGAGTAGGTCTAAACTCTCTGACTTTAGTCAAGGTAGAAAGGACCCACTTCTGTGGGTTTTAGAATGCAGTTAGAAGTTATGCCTGCCTAGAAGAGAGTGGAATTGGAGTTTACTCTAAAACCTACAACTTCACTAGCCCCAGGTAGTTGGCTCCACTTCCAGAAACAGGCATGATTTCCCTTCTGTGGAATGTGTGGTAAGTCCAATTAAGCAGCTGTTGTTCAATTTTTAACTGTACAGATTAATCACTAATATTTAATATACATAATATAACTTTTGTATTTTCCTTCTGGAGATATTTTCTTTACCAAGTTTTTGGGAACAAGTTTCTTGTTGATGACTTCTTCAAATTTTTAACTATATATGCCCTCATTTTTCCTATAAGAACTCTTTTTTTGATTTTTGTATTATTTTTTAAAAAACAATATTTTCTTATTTTAGTAGCAATCCCAGTTTCCACTCCCTTTCCTCCTTCCTCTTCCTCCACTTTCCTCTGACTACAGCACCCATCCACCATCCACTCCTCAGAGAGGGTAAGGCTTCCCATTGGAAATCAACAAAGTTTGACATATAACTTTGAGACAGGACCAAATCATCCCCTCCCCATATCTAGGTTGAGCAAGGTATCCCTTCAAAGAGAAAGTGTTCCAAAAGGCCAGTTAAAGCTCTAGAGATAAATTCTGATCCCACTGCCAGTGGCCCTACAAACTGCCAAACCACAAAACTGTCACCCACATTCAGAGGGCCTAGTTTGGTCCTATGCAGGCTCCCCTGCTGTCAGTCCAGAGTCATTTAGCTCCCACTAGCTCAGGTCAGCTGTATCTGTGGGTATCCCCATCATGGTATTGACCCTTCTCATATTATTGCTCCTCTCTCTCTTAGACTGGGCTCTGGGAGATTGACCCAGTGCTTAGTTGTGAATCTTTGCATCTGTTTCCATCAGTTGATGGATGAAGGTTCTATGATGACTATTAAGTTAGTCATCAATCTGATTATGGAGGAAGGCCAGTTCAGGCACCCTCTCCTCTATTGCTTAGGGTCTTGGTTTGTGTCATCCTTGTGGATTCCTGGGAATTTCCCTAGTGCAAGGTTTCTCATTAACCCCATAATGGCTCCGACAATCAAGATATCACTTTCCTTACTCTCCCTCTCTTTCTTTCCCCCATCTCGACCAGCCAGTTCCCTTCTCCCCTGGTCCTCTTCTTCCACCCCTCCCCCACTTTCAGTTGTCTCAGTAGATATTTATCTCTTTCCCCTTCCCAGGGTGATCCATGCATATCTCTCTTAGACTTTTCCTTGTTACCTAGCTTCTCTGGAGTTGTGGACTATAGGCTGGTTACACTTTGCTTTATGTCTAATATCCAAATATGAGTGAGTACTTACCATGTTTGTCTTTCTGTGTCTGGGTTACCTCATTCAGAATAGCTTATTTTTCCATCCATTTTTCTGGAAACTTCAAGATGTCATTGTTTTTTACTGCTGAGTAGCACTCCATTGTGTAAATGTAACACATTTTTAAAAATCCATTCTTGAGTTGAGGGGCTGTTTCCACATTCTGGTTATTATGAATAATGCTGCTATGAACACAGCTGAGCAAATGTCCTTGTGGTATGAGTGTGCATCCTTTGGTTACATGCCCGTGAGTTGTTTTGACATTTGAGATTCTTCTGTTGAGAATTCTCTGTTTAGATCTGTACCCCATTTTTAAATTAGATTAATTGGTATTTTGGTGTCTATTTTCTTGAGTTCTTTATATATTTTGGAGACCAGTCCTCTCTCTGATATGGAGTTGGTGACGCTTTTCCCATTCTGTAGAATGGCATTTTGTCTTATTGACTGTGTCCTTAACCTTATAGAAGCTTCTCAATTTCAGAAGTTTCCATTAATTTATTAATTGTTGCTCCAGTATTTGTGCTACTGATGTTAAATTTAAGAAGTGGTCCCATGTAGCCATGTAGCTACCACCAGGAACAGGCTCCTCCATGGGAGCCCACCAAAACTTTGTCAGTATACCACAACCTCATGATGATGCATAGATTAACAGAGGTGGGTTAGTTCAGAATATAAGAGCAAGCTAGAAATATGCTTAAGCTATTGGTCATACAGTATTGCAAATAATATGGTTTCTGTGTGATTATTTCAGGAGCCTGGGCAGCCTGGAAATGAGCAAGCAACCTCTCACCAACAAATTGGCATGCCAATGAGGTCAACTAAATCCACTTAAAACTTGAGAGAGTTTGGGAAGGAATTCTAGGCACGTTAAACAGAGTTTAACACATTTTCTTGCTCTGTTGGTTGTGTGCCACAGCTCCTTTAAGAGAGATCTTTCTGTTCAGCAATGGCCAAAGAACCCCCCAAAACCAAAAATCGCATTGTTTTGAAACAGTGGCTTCCTGGGCTTGGCTGCCAGCACAAACTCTGGCTCTTTCAAGAGACTGAGAATTTAAATGTGGTCTGTAAACAGAGCATTACAACTTGTTTAATGGCAACATAGACCCTCTGTGTGTCTAAAAATGAAGCAATGTACACTTAGCATATCAAAAAAGGTGCTTTTGGCCGGAAAATAATAAAAGATACACAATAAAGACAGATTCAGAAAAAAAAAAAGACCTCTAAATGAGTCACAGTGTTGAATAAATGTGTGAGAAAAAGAGAAAAAAATATAGACAGGTGTAAAAGGAAGTAAATGGTTTTTACAAATAAAACAAAGCCTTCAAAGAGACAGAGTACAAACCACCATAGATTAAAAGGAGTAAAGATAAGCAAGCCATGTAAAGATGGAAAATACACAGAGAGTCTGGATTATGTATATTATTGCATTTAGTGTTTTTGAATGTGAAGAAGCTACGTATTGAGAGACATTTTATTGTATTTGTACAGCTCATTTGAAAACATAATGTATAGTTAAAATACAGGTTAAGAGATAATCATCTCTAATCATCAAGCTTGTCATGTTAGTTAGGTTTTTTAAATGTACAGAGATATATTTCAGTTAGATAATCTTCAACACTTTCAAAGACCTACAGAATATGACATTTAAAATGTTTTAATAACTTAGACTTTTCATGACAATGAGACACATCTGCTCCTGGCAATAATTTCAAGTGGAAGATGGGCCTTGAAGAGGCTCCATGTGGAGTTTGCTAGCCATTTGGGCAAAAAACTGCTCTTGCTTGGACTGCTTGATGTTATTTTTGTAGGTCCACATGTAGACATGTGGGTCCCACAGAGAAATGACTGCTGAATTTGCTTAAATGTGAGACAGTCTCTTGGGGTTCCTGCTTCATGAAAGAGTCTGACAGACATTCTGTAGGACACAGAAGAAAGAAACTGATGGACTTTGCCATTATAAGGCAGAACAGATCTTCAAATTTCCAACTTCATAAAAAAAATTTTGCCAGATACTATGGGCCAGTAGGCTGAAGATGGGTGCCCGCAATGTTGCAGAAGCACTTTGGGTGACTATTCAGGCAGCGAGATGTCTCTGTCAATTCTAGAGTTTTGGAAGTTACTTACAATGCACTTCCTGTTTACTTAGGTAATATTATATCCTTCTAGGGTCTTTGATGGAGTTGAAAATAGAAAGTTGTAATTATAGTTTTTCTTTTTTTTTTATTGAGAAAAAGAAAAAAAATTTCCGCCTCCTCCCAGCCTCCCATTTCCCTCCCCCTCGTCCCACCCTTCTCCCCCTCCCCCCACTCCTCTCCCCCTCCCTCTCCAGTCCAAAGAGCAGTCAGGGTTCCCTGCCCTATGGAAAGTCCAAGGCCCTCCCCCCTCTGTCCATGTCTAGGAAGGTGAACATCCAAGGTGGCTAGGCTCCCACAAAGCCCGAACTTGAAGTAGGATCAAAACCCCGGGCCATTGTCCTTGGCTTCTCATCAGCCCCCATTGTTCGCCATGTTCAGAGAGTCTGGTTTTATCCCATGCTTCTTCCATCACAGTCCAGCTGGCCTTGGTGAGCTCCCAATAGATCAGCTTCTTAATTATGATAAAAATAAAGTAGATATAAATGTAGTAACTGTAATTCTTGCTTAATACTTGTCTTGTTATATGTAATTTTACTATGTTAAAGTTAAAGTCTTCCTTTTTATTTAAATAAAGAAGGGGAAATGATGTGGGAAGTCCTTCTGTCTATGTGTTGCTTTTATTGGTTAATGAATAAATCTATTTTGGCCAGCATCTTAGCAGAATAAGGCAAGGTGGGAGTTCCAAGCAGATAGAGGAAGAGAGAGTAGGCAGAGTCATGGAAAAGCCATGTAACCACTGCCAGGAACAGACTCCTCTGCTGGAGCCTGCCGAAACTTTGCCGGTATGCTGCAACCTCATCGTGATGCACAGGTTAATAGAGATGGGTTAGTTCAGGATATAAGAGCAAACTAGAAATATGCTTAAGGTACTGGTCAAACAGTATTGCAAATCATATGGTTTCTGTGTGATTATTTCAGGAGTCTGGGTGGCTGGTAAATGAACAAGCAGCCTCTTGCCAACCAAGACAGAAATCTATATTTTTCAGTTATTTACCTGTGAATGATATTTAAAGCAATGAAAGTAAACAAGATCACACACAAAAAAAGTAAGTAGCTAGGATAGAGAGTGGCTCATGCCTGCAATCCCAGGATGTGGAAGGTGGAAACAGAGGGATCCTCCTGACTTTTAGACTAGAATGAACTGTAGAGTGAGGTCCAACCTCAAAGAAAAAAAATGGAAATGGATACCATGAAAGATAGATGAAGGACTGTGTCTTGGAATACCAGGAAAAAAAATGTAGTAAAATCAGTAATGGGGATTGATCAGTGTATCCACTAAGGTTGTAGGGAATGCATGACAGCTGTGTTGTCCTTGGGTTTTCGTGAAAGAAATATACAAAGAGTTAGCCCTCTATGCTGCGTGCTGCTAAGTTAAATATATGGATGAGAAAAAAGTGAGTATTAATTTTTTCCTAAAGAATAATTCATTATAATTTCTTTAAACATCAAATACGGTGTTTGATGGTGTTAATTGGGGGTTTAAATGTACAAACACACTAATTTATTTTATAAATAGTCATTTTTAAATTGTTTGTAAAAATAGATTATTAGCACATATTCACCTTGTACCTTAATGGTGTTCAATTGTGATGTTCCATACACATACACTATGTACTGACTAAATCCAGATTTCTTTTTTCTACACCCTTTCTCATTCTTCCTAGGCTTAAGTAGTACTATCTTGATTTGAGGCAAAATGTCCCAGACTCTCTGTATGGTACTTGACAAGGTATATAAGTCCTGGCTTCAGGTGAGCACTGGTTTCACTGGAGATAATTTATTGGTGACCTTGACTTGGGCAACTTTGGTTTAAGGATGGCAGTAAGTAATCCGCTGTTTGGATTAAGCTTTCAAGACAACAGTTCTTAAACAAGAGTCAAAATTGGAGGCATCTCAAAGGACAGTTTTGCTAAATCTGAGATACATTAGACTGGCTGCTAGTGGGTGAGTGGGGGCAGAGATGGTCCACTGAGATGGCCAAGCCTCATTAGCTGTAAATGACTACCACGCAAATTGAAATGTTCATAGTTGGAAATGGAATACTTTTAAAGTATATTATATAGATCAAAATTTCTGATTTTTTTCTAAAATAAGTTAAAATATCTCAACACTTTCTATGTTGTCTATGTTAAAATATAGACCACTCTGGATATATAATAACATTTAAGTATATTATTAAAATTAGCATTACCTGAGTTCTAGTGTTTTTAAGATGTGTATACATACTAGGCTACTGAAAGTTAGTTACATCATGGCTCACTTGTGTTTTTCGAAGACAATTGTTTGTTTGGGCAATCACATCACAGATGATAATTAGTCTTTATTATCAACTAGATTAGATTTAGAAATACCCAAGATGCAGACCACCGGGTGTGACTGTAAGACTATTTCAAGGGAACTTTAACTGAGCAGGGAAGACCCAGTCAATATGGGTGGCAGCATCCCGAATGCACTGCAGTCCCAGATTGAAAATAAAGATAGAAGGTAAGAGGGAGCAAGCTAAGCACCAGCATCCTCTTTCCTGATTCTTCAATGCAGACACAAGACACGGGATGAGCACCAGCATCCCCCTGCCTGATTCTTCACTGTGGACACAAGAC
Organism: Neodon shergylaensis; assembly: GCA_025134845.1. Lineage (NCBI taxonomy): Eukaryota > Metazoa > Chordata > Mammalia > Rodentia > Cricetidae > Neodon > Neodon shergylaensis. The sequence continues at coordinate 2,086,190 of JABTXL010004655.1, read as the reverse complement.
ACTGGATGAGCACCAGCATCCTCCTGCCTGGTTCTTTACTGCAGACACAAGACACTGGATGAGCACCAACATCCTTCTTCCTGACTCTTCACTGCGGACACAAGACACTGGATGAGCACCAGCATCTTCCTTCCTGATTCTTCACTGCAGACACAAGACACTGGATGAGCACCTGTATCCTCCTTCCTGTTTCCTGACTGTGGACACAGTCACCAGACACTTTGTTTGCTCCAACAACTTTCCCTCCAAGACAGTCTATTCTCTCAAACAATGAACCAAAATAAGTCCTTCCTTAAGATGCTTTTGTCACTTGGACAACCACCTGAGGCAGGGCACGACGTTCAGAGCAGAATATTCATCTAAAGTGAGTAAGGCTCTGCATTTGAACCCCAGTTCTATGCAAACAAACAAAAATCAATTAAACAAGCATGTCATCCCCATTGTGGGAAAGACAAAGTGTAAGGAATCCATACGCATTAATAATTTAGATACTTAGTGTTCTATATATTGTCTTCTCTTCTGGGATACTGCAGTATTTATTTTGAAGAGTTAAGGATAATAAAACAAAAACCCAGAGCATAGTGAAAATATTTTCATAAAACCCAAAATCAAGAGTGGAAGGGATTTCTTTTAAAGTTTGTGAGCAAATTTTCAAGAAGACGCATGCTCCATGTTTGGTCTCCCACAGAAATTTGTTAGCCTTCCAAATAGGGTTAATTGCTATGAAATTGCATGCATTTAGCTTGTTTTAGTATATGAGTGCAAAATGTTAAACAGCTGAAAGGTTTTCTGAATTTTTTATTATCAAAATTTTAAATTTCATTTCATGACACTTAAAGCTTGAAAGGACATAAATTTTATTGGAAAGTCCTTAATCTACCCATTGCCTTACTATAAAATGTCTATAGACATTTAATGAATGCCCCTTAAATATATGGCTTCATCACATATCCAGTAACTAGATAATTACGTAAGGAGGAAAGGATTCTGCTGTGTTTTGTTCTCACCAAATATATTGAACTATTATTAAAATATTTTGAGTAAGATGATGTCTCCATTTCTAATTTGGTGGAGCTTATTTTTAGTTTCAGCTTCAAGTCTATGTATATTTCAGAAGAAATGTGATCCATAAATTCATGCTTTGCACTTAATTTATCAAAGTCTTTGTTATATATGAATGGTCTCTGCCCCTGCCGTACTGATTTGGGTGGCCTGTGCTGCCACTGGGACCATGGTGATGTCTAGACCCGAGCTGCCACCAAATGCTATGTCTGGGTACATGGTCCTACTGCAGCTGGGGGTCTGTGATGATGTTCATGGTCCGGGTTAGCACAAGGGGTCATTGGAACCATCCTGTGCTGAGCCAGCCCTATCCTTTCCCTCTCCTCATCTGCCATGTGGTGGCATGGGTGAGGGAAAGATGTCCTCTGCCCCTCACCAATTGCCACCTGTGGTAGTGAGAGAGCCAGCCCTGGGGTCACTAGAATATGAGAACGAGCCTGACTCTCATTGGCTGCAGCACACTAGAAAGCAGCTTCCGTTTTCTGTCTGTACAACACATTAGAGCTGACTCTATTGTTCTGGATGTAGGTGAGCCAGCCCCGAGGGTGTGAGACCTGACCCCACCCCACCTCATCGGCCTTGTGGTGGCATGGGTGAGGATGAAAGACACCTTCCACCTTCTGCCCCTTGCTATCTGTGGCAGGCTAGGAAGCTGGCCCCAGAGTGTGAGAGAACTAGCCCTGCCCCTCCCCAGCTGCAGCACACAGAAGAGTGGCCCTTCATTCTTCCTGGGTAGCACAATAGAGATGACCTTGTTGTCAGGGATGCAGGTGAGCCAGCCCTCAGGGTGTGAGAACAGAAGAGATGATTCCCTACCCTATACTGCTCCTACAGCAAAAGGGAGAGCAGGCCCTGCATCTTGCCTGGGTAAAACAGTAGATCTGGCCCTAGTGGTGTGGGTGTGGCTAAGCTGATTTGAGGACATAAGAGCAGGCAAACTGGCCCTGTTCTTTGTTGCAAGCTGCATTGGCTGAGCAAGCCAAGGCAATACTGGAGAACTTGCCAGGTAGGGACAGTGAGGGAAAGCTAGAGAGCGGACCAACCTCACTACCACTCAGGCTCGGAACCAGGGCTATGGGTTAGCCCACCCCAACATCCACCTCATCTATGAACTTTTGGAGCCTGTGAAGTGGGGAGGGGCAACCAACAGATCCAAAACAGCAGGCTCTCCACGACACAGGACAACAGCAGGACATTCAAGAGGAGTCCCAGTGAGAACTCATTGACATGGTATAGCAGAAGTGTGAGGCCTGAGCCAGACTATAACTCTGACAATGAATGCTGGCAAGTAAAGGTGAATGGACTAAAGGGTAGACCATGTGACTCAAGTGGCCACACTACAGCTCTACAGCTTCCAAAATGAGATTGTTCTCCTTTTTTGTTTGCTTGTTTGTTAATTTGTTTGATTTGTCTTTGTTATTTCTGGTTTTCTTTTAAATTTTATTTTGTTTTGGTGAGGGAGTTTTCAAGGGCAGAGGGTGGATGCTAGGGGACTGGGATATATGTGGGGTCGGATCATAATTCATAATGTGAAATCCACAAAGAATTAATAGAAGTTAAATGAATTAAGAAGAAGAGATAGTCTGGTATCCCAGAAGCTGGTATTCCAGAAGCTGCCTAAACCATTGGAGGAGGTTTGCAGTCCATGTAACAACCATCAGTCAGATATGATAGAAGCTCCGTAAACTGTCCACAGAGACTTGCTTATCTTTTTCCCTCTGACAGGAACTCACATTTGTAAAGCCAACACAGCCTGAAAACATTTGTATGCTAACACAAAAACCTTGTGAGCTAAGCTAGTTACCTTCATTTCTAGCTGTCTAACACTTCTTCACTGGGCATTGCAAACACAATTTGGAAGGCTAGGTTACCACTGCTTACAAAAATTACTAAACCTTGTGAGAATAACTTCTAATTTAAGTGGATCTGAAAATCTGAAGTCTACTTTCAAGCACTTCCGCCTTGAAGTAATACTAACAGATTAATTCTTTTGTTTTCTTTGACTGTGTTAAGTAGTGCACATGCCCAGATGTGGATTCCACAATGGACATATACAACAACAGTCAGTTCTTCCCAATGGACTTGATAGAGGATCATGGGGGATCACGTAAGATCAAATCTCCTGAGTAAACTGGGAGCATGGGGGTCACAAGAAGGTGAAAGGGGAGAGGGGAGGAAGAAAGAGGAGTGGAGAAAATGTATAGCTCAATAAAAACAATAAAAAAAATCCATTGAAAGGAAAAAAAACCCACAGATCCTCCCAGGAAAGCTACAACTGGGGCATTTTTGCTGACTTTGAGCTGAAGGGGGCTTTCCTCTTTTGTGTCTTCTCTTAGTCTTTTTTGATCACAAGAAGTGGCTGTGGTAACACTGTTGTAACTGGTCTATCTGATGAGTGCTTAGAATTAATGGCACAACAGAAGGATGCTAGAAGATTCTGGAACATGTGCGTCTCAGGTTGCTCTGTGTCAAAAAGCAGGAAATAAGTAAGTTGAGGGTATCCCTCCTGTTTTCAAAACTCAGGATGAAGCATCATCACAACTGGCAGCGACCTCTAGAATAGTTCATATTAAGCAGAGATTTCTACTGTGACTTAGCTTCTAAGTCAAAAGACAGAAGGTGCATAATCATAGCAAAAGGAGGCTCGCCCGTCTCCTCACTAGCCGGTGAATTATGTGCTGAGGTGTGGAGTGAATGGCGCAGTTTATCTTCTGCAAGCTTTCACTACAATTCATTGCAAACTACATTCTTCATTCTTACAGCGCATTAGTCTTTGTTGAAAATGTGCCCAGGGCCAGATGTGTTGTGTTTCTTAAATAAAAGGATAACTAAATAGAGTGAGATTTTTCAAAGTGAACAGATGTCACAGTTTTATATTCTGTATTTATCAGCTAACTGACAACTGCTCCATCTTTCCAAGCCCCAGCAGAACATCAGCTTGGGTTTTCGTGATGGCTTCCTGGCAGGAATGCACATGTTTGCAACTTTTGTGGAAACCTGTGAAGGATGGTCTGTGGTTCTGCTGTCAAAAATAAGCGGCTGGGACACATGATCTGTCGTCGAGGCTGTCGGCACCCAGACTGGTTTCCAGTGCGCAGAGTAGAGTAGGTCATGTGGTTTCATTTGACATCCTCTCTTTTAGATTGAGATCCTGTTTGTTTACTCCAGATTCAACACTCAAGGCAAGCAGAATGGCTTTTCTCTTTTACTTCAACTTGAGCCAGTGTACATTCATTTCTGTAGTAGGTGAACTGGCTGCAGGTTTTGTGTTGCCAAGCTTTTACATTTGTGAACTTTCACTAGCATTTAAGCAACAGTGTGTTCCTCAAGGGTTCATGAATAGCCCTAAGGAGGAACTGTACCTTTCTCCCAGTCACCTGAGCAGATGTGTACAAACAGATTAAATCGGTTCAGCACTTGTTGGCAACAACCACTCATTGGACAGCTCTTCTTTTGTAGATACTCATTTCTCTATGCCATTTTGGTTTACAGCAGGGCGCTACTCCAGCACACACAGCTAACCTTTCCACTCAACTCAGCAAAAGGGGCGACTTTGCCTGGGCAGATGGCACTGTTCACTGGTGTGTGGAATCCGTTTCCATGTCAGTGGGCATTGTGGGCTCTCCAGGAGCAGTTTCAGGTAGATGGGAAAATAAAATGGGAAGCAATGTGTCGTGCTCTCTTAACTTACGAACTGTCTCTGAAGAAAGTATTTCCTAACCATCACATTGAATAAAACATCAGGCAGAAAAGAAATTTTATAAATGGCTCAATATTCCAGCATTGCATCTGCCAATACTCAGACATATAATGCCTCTGGACTTCAGTTTTATCATGTAAAACAAAGGATTCATTTGATATTAACACTCTGAGTCAACTTCTTAGACTCTGTCTCTTCAAGATTTAGAGTCAAGAGTTCTATACATAAGCTGAGAAACCAATAGAAATATTTGAATTCCTAGCAATAGAGAGGTTGTTTCGTACAATCCAACATTTTTGAATTTTATTTTACTGTGAAATAGCTTATCGTTTAAATTCTACAATATACTTCAGATCTTTGTTTCAATCACTTCCAAAACTCTGTTTTTCTGAATTTCATTGGTATTTATCTTTTACTAGTGTCAGTAGTCAGTAGCATTTACATCTATCATTTAAATTTTACTTGTTTGTTAAATATCTTTTATATCAGAAATTAATGAAAATGGCCCTGAGATGAAAAAAAAAAAACCCGGCAGTATCCACATTCTATAATTACATTATGTTTTCTCATAAAGATTTATTTTTACTGTCTTTCACTTTTCATTTAACTGATTTTTTTTTCAAATTATGTACTTTACAGTCACTGATTTTGTCATTTAGTCTTTGAAAGGCAAAAGCACATGGTGTTCAATAAATAGCTATCAAATTGGGAGGTAAAATTTGAAATTTATTATTCTTTTGCTTACCTTTCTGGGTTATATCCCATGGAAGTGATTAGTAATATCCAAACACTCTTTATAGAGCAGGATGACTTCTACTAAGCACCCCAGACAGATCACACTGATGCTTGGTTATGGGTAAAGTTCACAGTAGACATGGTGGAGTTTGGAACGGTATGAGGGGTTGATGAAAAACTAGGTGTTATAAAAGGTGTTTCATGTAATCACAGTATTCCCTGCAGTCACATGGTAAGAACAAGAAAAATATTTAGACACATAAATCATACCAGATGTCATATAACTGTGTCACCTTAAAATGGTTCTAAAATGACCTTGGCTGTTACTATACCGTGGTAGTCCCACGAACTAAAGTCTGGCCTGCTTGCCTAGCCAGTTTGCCCCTCTGTTTCCTGCAGCGCTACTTTGTCTGCTCTAGACTGCTAACTGTTGTAGCCCACTCTCTAAAGTTGATCACCTAAGTATTCCGCAATAGATAATAATGGATAAAGTAATTATACTTTCCATTTGTGTTTCCGAAAATGTTTGCTTTCCATCTAAGGGTGAAAAATGGCCCAATGTATCAGTGATATTAATGGTACTCTTAATTCTAAGCTCCCCTTAGAGCTCCAAAATATCAATACCTAACTTTGGTGAGTACTTAGTATATACTGGGTAACATGCAACAGTTTCCTGTGGATTTTATCCTGAAATAGTCAAGGCAATACTGAGATTGCTTTACAGATAGTAAAGAAAAAAAGTTCAAGTCACATAGCTGGTGATAGAACTGGAAGTCAACTGTTTGTTGTCAACTCAAAATTCTACCATCTCTGTGTTGCTGTTTTGTAGGTTCAGGAAAGGAAATTTCGGGATTTCTTCCCCAAAATGCCAACACATTTTTCTGTCATTTGATTGATACAGTGCTTCTTTTTCTCCTTTCACATAGAAGATTCGGTTTAAGAAGTATCAGCATCATCTTCAACAATACACACACACACACACACACACACACACACATAGACACACAAATACACTCACACCGCACAGGACAGTAGAAGCATTTTGTTGGATAAAAATTCAATATTCAAGGAAATCAAACTTACATTGCCCTTTTATTACATTTGCATGGAAGACATTTATAATAAAGCAAATTGAGTAAAGTCTTTAACTCCACTTTTTGATAATTCAGGGTTCCTTTATAGTTACTTATGTGATTTTAAAATATATATGTAGAGTAGTTTGAATGTAATTGACCCCCATAAAATCATAAACGGTAGCACTATTTGGAGGTGTGGCTTTGTTGTAGTAGTTATGGCCTTGATAGAGGAAGTCACTGTGGGGGTGAGCTTTGAGGTTTCCTATACTAGGGATAACACTCAGTATCTCAGTGACTTCCTGTTGCCTGCAAGATGTAAGACTCTTTAGATACATCTGTCTGATGTAGCACCTTATCTGTCTGAACCTCACCATACTCCCTACCATGATGATAATGGATTGAAATCTGACATTGAGGGCAAGACACCCTGTTGTGAGGAGCAGCGGGCTACGTCCCGCCACCCGACTAGCTTTACACCCGAAATAATTACACGGAAACTGTATTCTTTTAATCACTGCCTGGCCCATTAGTTCCAGCCTCTTATTGGCTAGCTCTTACATATTGATCTAACCCATTTCTAATATTCTGTGTAGCACCATGAGCTGGCTTACCAGGAAAGATCTTAACCTGTGTCTGTCTGGAGTGGGAGAATCATGGCAACTGCCTGACTCAGCTTCTTTCTCCCAGCATTCTGTTTTGTCTACTCCGCCTACCTAATTTTCTGTCCTATCAAAGGCCAAGCAGTTTCTTTATTAATTAACCAATGAAAGCAACAGATAGAAAGATGACCCTCCTCCATCATTTCCCCTTATACCCCAATTAAATGTTTTCTTTTAAAAGAGTTGCCCTGGTCATGATATCTCTTCTCAACAATAGAAACCCTAACTAAGATAACCTGCATGCCATTTGATCTCTGAGTGTTTACTGATATACCCTCGTGCAAGCTGATGTGAGTGTGTTTACCACAAAACTGAATCACAATATAGTTGTCATATGGTTTGGTTGAGGACACCTCTGTAGACTTGGCCATTATTTATACATATCTTAGAGTTTTCATATTTGTTATTGTGACAGTGAGTTAAGATTTGGTTTATAGGTATTTTCTTATTTATCAGTTTTAGGTAACAAAGTAAAGTTGATATTTGCAATGTTTTCACAATGGTGAGAGTCTGAAGTAAATTCTACCAAGCTAGAAATATCCCTCTCATACATTCCAGGAAAAACAGGAAAAAAGATAAGAACTCAGGAGAACATCCAAGACTACAATGATGATCTAGTACAGTAAATAGAGTTAAGCTTTGATAGACTTCACCTGGCAGAACACCCAGATCTTAGTTTATAAAAGAGACAACTAAAACATGTGTGAAAAATTTGCTTCTCTAACATCAAAAAGTAGTATATCTATTTAACTAATATGTAAGGACTAATTCTCAGACTACTAAAAAAAGGGTACTAAATCATATCCAGTTAATTTAAAATTAACTCCCCAAGACCTTGAGAGAGAGTTGAAGGGGAGGGGAGAGGCAGGAAGGGAAGCAGAGAAAAATGTAGAGCTCAACAAAAATTAATAAAAAAAATTAACTCCCCAACTTTGAACATGCATGGCATCTGCAAGAAGTACTGTAGAGTTGGAATATGAGTGGAAGGAGAAGTATGTTGGTATACTTTTGTTTTATAAATTCGATTTTTGATAGGAATATATCTGGGGTAGGGCAGGAAAGAGGAAGAACTTGCAGAGCATGTGCTATGGGTCTTGTCTGTTGGCTTGCAACTTCATGTGAATCATCACATTCAAGAAGAAGATGGCAAGATACAGCAGACCTGCAGATGGTGAATGAGAAACTTGTACAAAGATGCTCTCTCCAGTTATGAATTTGAGACTGAATTATGTGGAATGCCTTTCTGTATTCTGTGAATATATCTTATTACCTTTGATTAACAAAGAAGCTTACTTGGCCAATAGTCAGGTAGAATAGAGCCAGGTGGGAAATCCAACGAAAGATAAAGGGAAAAAGAAGGCAGAGTCTAGGAGATGCCAGCAGCTTCCAGGGAAGCAAGATGTGAAATAATAAGCCACAAGCCTCATGATAAAATGTAACATAATAGAAATGGGTAAATTTAAAAGTAAGAGCTAGTTAGTAATAAGCCTGAGTTAACAGTCTAAACAGTTTGTAATTAATATTAAGCTTCACAGTGGTTATTCGAGAACTAATGGATGGGAGAGAAACTCTGGTTACAACTGACTTTCTTAGAAATATAATAACAATTCACCCTGCTTGATGGCTAATGAGCAACTAGACTAGTTCGTATTAGTCATGATAACCAGAGAAAAATACGGCACCCTAGAATCTGCAAAAGATGCTGAGAAATGGCAACATACAATAAAAAGAATTACACTATGAAGCTCAAGTAAAGAGCACGTTTCTGAAAATTATTTCTGTAATAATTAAGAAAAAAGCCAATTCACTGTTAATCCTCTTTGAAAAATGCTGGAAGATATAGTGTTAAAAATAGGAAAATGTTGAAAAGTGAGGAAAGGTTAAAATGACAAATGAAAGGAAATGTTAGCATTAAAGAATTACATAAAAATGGACAAATAGCAAACAGTGGTGGCAAAAATAGAATGGAAATGGAAATGACAACTCTGAAGGCACATGCAAAGAGAAGAATCAATATTTTGGGAATCACTACTAATCTGATAGGGGAAACCTGAAATAGTGTTATAATATGATACCCAGTGTGGAGCCTGAGGACATTGAGTCTCTCCTTGAAACACACACTAGGGTGAATTCCAAGTGAATTGGAGAAGCAAACACAAACACTAAAGCCCACAGCATCTTCAGACACAATGAGACAGAGTATTTAGGAAGGATTCAGGTTAATTCCAGATGAACTGCTACAAGACTTATGTCCAAAGTAGATGGTATTTCCAGCAATAGTTTGGGGAGGCAAACAAGGACAATAACAAGACAACAGCCTACATTGTTTTTGGAATCTCTTGGAGGGCCCTAACCAAAAATTGAAATGGTGTTTTCTTGTGTCTATAACTGCAACATATAACAGATGCACATATGCACACATGTTTGTGTTTATGTGTTTGTTTAGTACATAATACATTTTCCTATTTCTTTTCAAACATTCTCGGTAATATTTATCTCTCTTCTCCTTTCTCCGTCTGTATTACCCTTCCTCGTCCCTTCTCTGTTAAAAGTCTTTCTTCCTTACACATTTACCCTTTGCCCCTGCCTAGCAATCATGGCCTACTATCCCTCTCTCTAGAACTTCTGTACTTTCTACTTTCATGGTTCTGTTGGGCCAAAATTATCTCAGGGCCTGTACCTAGGGGCCTGTAGGACAGAGAAAAGCCTGGTTAGAGTTTGAAGGACAGTCTCAAAGCTACAGAATGAGGATGAGACAGCAAAATCTAAGTAGACAATCCTCCAGCCAGGGGAAGGCCTTGTCTGTCTCTCATTGGCTGGAGGTACCCCCACATCACGCGATGTCACTTAACCTATATAAACTGATGCTCACAGTAATAAACTGAGTTCCTGTTTTGACTTGACTCCCTATTACATCTGATTGTCCTGTATCATGGGGTTGTGGATTTGATTGTCCTGCATCATGTGGCTGCAGAACAGACAGATAGAAAACTCACCTTTCTCTGGGGAAGAAGGCTAAGGAGGCCTGGCAGATTCCTTTCCAGATTCCTTAATTCTTTGGTTACTTCAGCTTATAAACTTAGGTCTAAAGATTTGGAGCCAAGATTCCCAAATAAAAGTGAACATGTTGCTTTTATCTTTCTGGGTCCTTCAAATTTTATGATTTATTTTCTCCCTTTCAGGTGAATAGAATGGGATTGTGTAAGTCTCTCAGTTTTGTTTTTCTTTCGTCAGTTGAAGGCATTTTAGCTGCTCCAATTTCATAACTGTTGTGAACAGAGTGGCAAAGAGCAGTCTTATGGGATGTTAGGGTTCGTCTCTAAATGCTTTTCATGTTAGGGTCTAATATTATATTTTGTTTTAATGGTTCACCTTTTACTGTATTTGTAAAGGTTTGCTTATTGTAACTGATGCTATCTCTGTACCATTGAATCATCCAAATCATAAAAAGGGTCATGGAAGTTAGGTCGACAATATGTACAGAGAGGTGAACAGAAATCATACATTACTTTTAAGCCTCTGTACCATATTTATCATGTAATATTTCTCTTACCCTTTCTCCACGTAATCTGTGACCTCCTAGCTCCAGAAATTACTCTGTTTCAAAGATCTCAACTAAGTCTATTATATCATCTATAAGGTAGCCAGAGGACCACACACTAACTTAAATATGACTTATTCTACTTCCAGAATCATAACATTTATTTCCTGGGATTCCATTTAATTTTCGTGTTGTGATAATCTACATATAATAAAACTAGAAAGGATACAGAGATATATGCAACAATTTCATTTTCTCCTGCTTTCTTATTTTGTTTCTTACATGTAGGAGACACAATACTTACTAAGCAAGTGAACAATGTGAGCAAATCCTTACAATCTCTAACTAGCAATTATAGCAGAGACTGGACCCAAGTGGAGCCATTTTTCCTTTTGACTCTCTTTTTTCATCTTACACAGAAAAGTTAAAAACAGTTAGTCTTGATTTCTTCATTGGCAACAAAGATTTGTTACGAGGAGCAAATTAAAATAAAGACTAAAAAAACACTGAAAAGGAGAAGGTCTCCACAGATGTGTGAACTAAAGCAGACATGGCAGAAGTGCAGAGGGAGTCTCTGGAGACTGTTAAACCAGAACAGATACTCTGGGAGTCCAGCAACATCAGGACGACCTGTGACCCGGCTTCATCAGCAGAGCCCAGCTGAAGCTCCAAATGTTTCCATCTAGTCTGCCTTTCTCTGTGACTAGGGAGTGGAAGGCTGAGTATATGTTAAGAGTTAATTCCTAGAAATGTTATAAACAAAATAACTAGCATGACTTATTCTCTGATAAGTGGAGCCGCTACCTTCCAGGGCTGTTGGCTCTTCTCCTGGCATGGTTCAGGATGAGATTTCAAGAAGCACAGTGAGACAAGAACAATTCCAGGGCATTTAGTTTGAGGACTCCTGTTCCTACAGTCACTCAAGAGTCTAGACTTTCGACAGAAATGGGAGTTATCACACAGAGTACACTTTGTCCCACCAAAATAGCCAACCTCTAGTAGCTTTGTTTTTAATTGACTTGTACAAATATAGAAAATGGCACTGAGGAAGAGGATGACGTCTCAATAGTGAGGAAATTGAAAATAATTCACAAAGTTGGAAAGGTCACTCTCCTGGCGTGACAATAGCAGCCAGTTTGTTTGTTTCACACAGGAGCCAGGCTCAGCGTGAACTGTGACACATTCTCTGTATAAATCATTTTGACCCGTGTTGCTTCTTGCTTTACAGTTACCTCCTATCTTGATGTCATCAGTTTTTATAATTTCTGAAGTGAAAATTTCAGTGTAATTTTAATGTAATACTCTTGAAACAAGAGTTCTCATTCTGACCTCCACCCTTTGATATAGTATGTTAACAAGGCAACACAGAAAGTGTTACATGAGTGAGATTTTTGGATTAGGTGAGTGAAACTCTTCTGCAGATCAAACAGAATTAGAAGCTTTGCAGAGTTGCCAGATTATTCTCAAGGTATTCAAACATTAAAAAAATTACAAATTAATTTAAAACTCATGAGAACAGCACTAAAAGGCCTTAAAACAGCTATTTTTGGTAAATGTCTCTATGAAAAAATGCTTCTGCCATGTAACAGTATCCACAATGGGGTATCTAGTTACTTCAAACGATTTTCTCCTTGATGTGAAGTAGTCTTTTTAGTTAAGTATGTCTAAGACCCAAAAAAATGGTTATGGTGATTATAAAGACTAGAATTAAAAAGGAAGAAAAGAGAACGATTTATACTATAATTCTAATTTTATCTGGAATTGGATCTGTGTATCATGTTAATATAACATGTGTGAATATATGTCCCAAAGCACACATGCAAACTGCAAGAATATACAATGAAAACCAACAACAAACATGTCTTTCATTCTAGAAATAGCTTCATTAAATATTTTCTTCAATGCTGTAAGAGTAAAACAATCAAAACTAAAAAATACTAAGCTTGCTCCTTTTCTCTTACTGTTTTTGTATATGTGGGTACACATGTGTGCGTGTGTGAGTCAGAGATTGACACTGACCTTTGGAAGGCCAGCAAGTGCTTTTATTCACCGAATCATCTCTAGCCTCTTGCTTGTTTCTGGTGTCATTGAATATTTTCTGATTTTGACCTAATTTATAACATATTCATATTTTTATTATACTATGAATAAAAATAACAAACGTCTTGTGTGTATGTGTATAAGCATTTGCAGGTCCATATGGTTGTTCTTATGTCGATTTGGAGGCCTAAGTATGAGTACAACTTCAGTTATTGTTCAGAGACTCGCCACCTTTTGTTTTGCCAGGTTCTCGCTGGCCTGAAGCTACCGAGAACACTTCAGGGGCCTGCCTGTCTCTATTTCTCCAGTGTTAGACTTACAACTGTGTGTCACCACATCCAACTTTTCATGTAGTTTCATGGGGATCTCAAGGTTTCATACTTGCAGGGTTAACACTTTATTTAGTGAGCCACCCCTCTCATCCTTACATGAACTTTAAAGTCCTTTAAAGAGTATAAAAAGTGATTCAAAGATGTTTGTTATTCTTTTTTTTTCTTGCCTATTTTTAGCTTGAGTAACTTTCAGAAATATGAATGGGTTAAAAAGCATGCCCAGTTCTGAAATTATAATTATATCATTATTCTTACAATTCTTTGATTCCATTATATCATTTTTCATTCATATGTAGCTTCTACTGCAAAGTTTAATATATAAATGCATATATGTAGATTGAAAATGAAATGGAAAGATATATTAGACCTGTTAGCACACTACCTCTAAGATAAAACAGTATGGCACAACCTTATAACACCAGTGTGTGTGGTGGTGGGGGGATTGAGAAGAAAAATGTAAATGATTGTGTCTTATTATGGTCATTATTTTTTCAGTTGAAAAAATAATTATTGAGATTTTTTTCACCTATATTGTCTTTCTCCTCTATCTCCCTTCTCCTAAGGATCTATTCATTTGGCTTTGTTCTTAGTAAATGTGCAATAACTACTAGAAGGAAGAGATTAGACTACTGGTTGCCTACTACCATGCAAATATAATCCAACAGAAGGTGTTGATTTCATTTTCTCCCAGTTGATTTGTGGGGAGGAGCCAAATAGAAACAATATATTTAATGTTAATAAGTAAGTCACTAATTTGAAAAGTGGAGATGAATAGGGGACTCACGGAAGCATTGTATTTTAAAAGACTACACTGTCAAACCAAGCAATGTGTCCTGTGCTGTGATCAGCAAGGAGACTAGGTCTTAGCCATCTGTGCCACATGGTCCAGAGTTTAAATCTCAATGGGAGACTACTTAAGACCCTGGGAAAGGGAAAGGATGTTTGTACATTTTGATTTCTTATGCCAAAACAGTACGGATTCTTGTATAATCTGGTTTATAAAGAGCTAGTATCTTGCCTTAGTTTTCTTTTTTGTTTTTTTTTCTTCCTTCCTTTCCTCTTTTCTTCCTCCCTCCCTCCCTCCCTCCCTCCCTCCCTCCCTTCCTTCCTTCCTTCCTTCCTTCCTTCCTTCCTTCCTTCTTTTCCTCCTTCTTCCTTTCCTGTAGTAAGAAACTGCTTGTTTGTTCCCTGCTGCTCAGCCCCAAAATAATCACACAGAAACCATATTATTTGCAATACTGTTTGGCAAATAGCTTAAGTCTATTTCTGTCTAACTCATATCTTAAATTAACCATCTTCATTAATCTGTGTATTGCCATGAGTTTGTGGCCTACTGGGTAAAATTCTGGCCTCTGTCTCTGGTGGGGCTACATGGCTTCTCCCTGATTCTGCCTTCTTTCTCCCACCATTCAGTCTAGTTTTCCCAACTAACTCTGCTCTACCCTATCAGAGGCCCAAAACAGCTTCTTTATTAACCAATGATATTCACAGCATACAGAGGGGAATCCCACATCTCCTTCCTTCCTTCCTTCCTTCCTTCCTTCCTTCCTTCCTTCCTTCCTTCCTTCCTTCCTTCCTTCCTTCCTTC
>JABTXL010004655.1:2045981-2071447 GCA_025134845.1 Neodon shergylaensis | reverse complement strand
TTCCTTCCTTCCTTCCTTCCTTCCTTCCTTCCTTCCTTCCTTCCTTCTTTTTTTCTGATAAACTTGACACAAATTAGAATTATCTGGGAAGATGAGCCTCAACTGAGAAAGTGCCTCCAACAGATTTCCTGTGGTTGAGTAGGCCATTTGTTTGATTTATGATGTATATGGGAGGGCTCAGCCCACTGGATATGATGGATATGGGAGGGCTCAGCGCCTGGGCATAAAAACTACGTTGCAATTTGGTTCTAGAATTTTTTTATTTATTTCTTGAGTTCTTTTTTGACTTATTAATCATTCAGTAATAAAGTGTTTAATCTCCATGAGTTTGCATACTCACTGTAGATTTGTTTGCTGTAGATTTGATGTTTTATTGCATTTTGGTTGGACAGAGTTATCTCAGTCTTTTTTAATTTATTTTTTTTAAAATTGTTTTGTATCCCAGGATGTGGACTACCTTAGCAAGCTTCTGTGTGATGCCAAGTAGAATGTATATTCTTCAGTGTTGGGATGGAATGTTCTTTAGATATCTATAAGTCCATTTGTTACATAATATCATTTAATCCTGTTGTTTTCCTGCTCATTTTTGTTCAGGTGACCTGTCTATTGGAGGGATTCTGGTATTGAAATCACCTATTATTACTGTGTTGATGCTGATGTACATACAATAATATACTTTTAATTAAATTGGGTACACCAAAGTTTGGGAGCATATATGTTTAGAGTAGTAATATCATCTTGGAGTCACCTGTTAATATTCATTATTTAGTATGTGTAGCCATTAATAGCAATTTGAATAACTTTGGTTGCTCAAAGTGAGATAGGATGATCAAATTTAGAAGTATTTAAAACTCCATCAAATGTTATCCTGTAATTTTACCTAATGTCTTGTGGGTGGGAAAGTGAAACATTCACAATTTAAGTTGAAGCTGCATTATTATAAAAATGAAATAAACAGGGGCTGGAGAGATGGCTCAGGGGTTAAGAGCATTACCTGCTCTTCCAAAGGTCCTGAGTTCAATTCCCAGCAGCTACATGGTGGCTCACAACCATCTGTAATGAGGTCTGGTGCCCTCTTCTGGTCTGTAGACATATACACAGACAGAATATTGTATACATAATAAATAAATATTTTTTTAAAAAATGAAATAAACATACTTTTATATGAACGCTGCAATAGTTTCTGAGATACTGGTGTTTCATAGTAAGATGGACTGTAATACAACACAGTGGAGAGAACTGTTACAGTGACTGTTGTAAGCATGCAGGAAGATGGGCCCTATCTATCTTACCTGTGTACATATCAGAATTTATGCTGTCTACTCTCCTACAATGTATCTCCATGTCTGTCTGTCTATCTATAGTTGTTACATCTTTGAAGAGAAAGATTTCCCCAGTTGCAACTCTGAGGGAAAATCCCATTGCACATGCTACAGCTCTGAAGGGAAAGTCTTCCTTAATGGAAGTATTATGGCTTTGATGGGAAACGTATCCTGGCAGTCAGAAGCCAAGAAATACCACAAAGTCATACTGCACAACAAACCTTACATAAGACATTTATTGTCAAAGAGACAAGAGGATGGATACATATGCTTGAGAAGACACAACAGGAAACTAAGCAGGAGTTTCTTGAGGGAGTTTTCCAGGGTGGAGATTTCCAGGATGGAGATTGGTAAAATTTCAGGCCAAACCCAGGGACTGGTGGGATTTTGAGCTCATTGGTGGAATTTTGTACTCAGCGATTGGTGGAGTTTTTGTGGGTTTTGAAACACGGCAGTTACAATTTGGATTTGCTTGTCAGTATCCAACCTTGCTGGTTAGGTATAACTGTCGAAGAAGGTATCATACATGCCTTTTTATTTTGACATTTGAGATAAAAACTATTTTTTTAGATGGTAAGAATTGGAATGTTCTTTAAAAATATGGAAATTTGATGGGGGTCCCTTTTTGACAAGAAATCTATCTGCATATCAACATCACTATCACATTCCTCAATCCCTCACCTTTATGGTATGTACAGTAATTTTTTTTTTTAGTTTTTCAAGACAGGGTTTCTCTGTGTATCTCTGGCTTTCCTGGAACTCACTCTGTAGACCAGACTGACCTTGAACTCACAGAGATCCACCTGCCTCTGTCTCCTTGAGTGCTGGGATTAAAGGTATACTCCACTACTGCCTGGTTTATGTACAGTAATCTTAATTAAGTAATCTTATGTGAGTAATCTTAATCAAAGGTTTCAATTCCTCTTGATTAACTATGGTATAAAACATTAAGTGAAAATGTCTATACATAAATCATATGTTGGTTTTAAGTTGCATGCCATTCTGAGTATCACTATAGAATCATGCTATACTATTCCAGGTGATCCAAATGAAGAGCCTTCCCTGGACCCAGTACACCCGTGGTGTGTGTACACATCTGTCCCAATAGTTAGGAACATACTCAGATAGCAGACTGACTCCCATAGACCCAAGACGCTAGTGTTCAAGGTATTTAACTTAACAATGGCACTAGTGCCCATTAATAGTGATCCTGGTGACTTTGATATGCCACAGAAAATCAGTAAATGTTGTCTGTTCAGTGAAGAGGTAAAATGTTTTGATTGAGAAAAGAAAGAGAAGAAATTCCTTCTATACTAACAAGAATAGAAAAAACACATAGTGTATGTAGAGTTAGTCGTTCTTTCCAAATAACTCTGACTCATGTCAAGTTGACAATAAGCTAGCCAGAACAACAGACAAAGTAGAATTCTATGCAGCCATTGAAATAATACCTTCTCCCTTATGAGAATATGGATGAATTTAAAAGATATTATGTCATGAGAAAATTCAGACTTGTAATAAAATGCTGCATGGTCTCACTGAATGTGGAACCCAAAACAAAGCTGATATTATAAAAATTGAGAGTAGAATGGTGGACATCAGAGGCTGGAAGAGGACAAAAAAACTATGAGCAAAGATTTGGGGAAGGTGGTTAATGTGTTCTGAATTACAGTTAAAGAGGCATAAGAAGTTCTAGCATGAGATCAGAATGCTCATGCATAGGGTGCTTGCTGTACCTGCTTGAAGTCTTCAGTTTGGATCCCCAGTACCCACTTAAAATGGTAGAATGGGTGGAGTACCCTATAATCCAAGAGCTGGGAGAAGGAGGCAGGAATCTTTAGGGTTTGCTGTTCTAGACAGTCTAGCCAATCAGGAAGCTTTGGGTTCAGCGAGAGTGTCTGTGTCAAAAAGTGAGGCAGGGAGTGATACAGGAAGACATATCTGGCCTCCATACGCACACACAAAAGATGAGGCTGTTCTTACACACTTAGATGACTGCCGCACACAGCAATAGTTTATTATAAATTTCAAAGTGGCTGAAGAAAGGATTTTGAATGTTTTCATGAGAGTAAGTATTAGAGCAGATATTATATTTTACCTGTTTTAAACATTCATAGTGCATATATGTTTAAAAATCACAGGCTACTGTAATAGTATGATTATTTATAATTATGTATTTTTTTATTTCTACATATCACTTAAAGAAATTTAATTTAAATTCAAAGACATCATGTATTTCCAGTTGTGTACTTATGTCATTATTCCCATTGTTTAAAATTTGAGGGGGTTATTTTACTTTTTTACTTCTAAGATTATAATATAATTGTATTTCTACCTTCCCCTTTCCTCTCTCCATGCCCTCCCATACACCCCTCCTTGACATCTTCCAAATTCATGACCTTTTTTCATTAATTGCTATTGCATGCAGATATGCATATGTATATACATATATATCTCTAAATATAACCTGCTCCATCTGTATACTATTACTCATATGTATGTTTTAAGAGCTGAAAATTTGGAAAAGCTTTTAAATTACTCCATTTATTAAAAATGGGAACAAAATGTTCTTTTGTGAGTTTTATATTTTTCTGAGCTAAGCAAAAGTAATAATGAAGGTGAAGAAATGTGAAACACAGATTTCATCCTGTCGGGAGAGAACTATATCTACTCAATCTCGACACGGAGATCTATGGTAGACTAGAAGGGGGTGGTGGAACATAACAATCCATGTTGTCATTGATACAACCCTTCAATTTTGAGTGAAGCGAGCATGGGTTATGGATTTGTGTTTCTATAGATGGGAAGCTGCTGTCCTGGTCATGACCCCATCACAATTCATTTCAATCACATCCTCTACGGAGAGCGTGGCTGTGTTTGGTAACAGGTGGTGCCTTTATTCACTCAGGGAGCAATTAGGTAAACAGCACAAAGATGTCCAGGGTGCTGGTGCTGGCGGAGAGTAACTGAGAAAGCAAGGACAGCAAAGCTATCAAATGGTGTACAGCAAAAGCAATAGACATTGAAATCAAGGATAACAATAATAAGAATCTTGGCTGCTTAAGTGTGATTTGTGCAAAACCGATCTGAGTACCTGGTAACAAGTAGTTCTGTTAGTTTGGGTAATAGTGATACATTTCCCCATTAGATCCCAATGGTGTTTTGTTCTGTGATATATTACTAAAACTCAAAGACTGATGACCCTTAACTGATAAGATTAGACATCAAAATTTTCAAAACCCAGAGAGAACAGGTTGCAAACTGTTGATGATGCTTTCCGAATTAATAATTGTCTATCAAAGCCAATACTTCTGTGCAATTATACCTGCGTAGTAGACCTCTGCTTCTTGAACTAGCAAAGTATGTCATGGAAAAGTACAGATTGTGTCCCTAGAGAAAGTAGGGAGGCAAATTTAGTTATGGAGAGAATGTATTCATCAGAAAGATTGTATGGATTTGAAGAACTGGGAACCAGGATCAGCATGAACCAATGGAGTAGGCTGAAGCTACGCACAGTAGAGAGAGAATTCAAATTGTTTCCCCAGAGTCAACAAGGATTTGACAGGGACCAGCCTCACAAAAACACCTCTTGCCAGGGTAAGGGCATGGGAATTAAAAATATAGTAAAGATTATGAAGATGCGAATGAAAATAATAAAACGGAGAAATATATAGGATAGTATTGGGAGGGAATTTCCATGATTATTGAAAATGCCCCTGTGTTTAATTTCCTACTGCTTAAAATATTCCTGACCCCAAAAGGTAGGAGTAAGACAAAAGACAGCATTAACCTGACACAAGGAAATGAGTGTGCCAATTAAAGGTTGCAGGTTACAATCATTCTGTTGCTAGAACAAAATAAGTCAGGCTTATACCCTAGACCAAAACGTTCTGTAGGCAAACCACTCCCTGGGTGGAAGCCCAAGTTATTTCCATAAAGGGAACTGGAACTTAGTTGGATCCTTAGACTTTTGTTTGATGTAGAAACAAACTATTTCCCTATTCCAGGAGTACAAGGTCTGGCAGTTGACCACACCTGTTGACAATAAGCTTGAGAGAGCAGAACTCTCTGATTTACAGGTAGGTGGGAGCTCTGTCAAAGTCAGAAGCACAATAACCTTGAAGGAATTAGACTGAAGTTCCTACTCTCTGACCTTTGGCCAGTGTTGAAATAGGCCTTTGTGGGCCTCTGCAAGGATTGGACGTGATGATGATTAAAAAGTACTCTTTTGTAATACCTCTTGGTCAAGGCTCTTTGTGTCACAGTTTGTAAGATTTGAAAAGGGGTTAACTGGTTTTGTAACTTCATGAAATTTCCCACAAGCCCAAAGATGAACCGAAGAAAAGCTATTTTTCATACCATTTACTAATCTAAAGCCTAAGAATGACTTATGAAGGTAAATAAATTAGAACCACAGGAGTGTTTATGGAATAGAATTGAGTTTGACATTCACCTTGTACTTTCTGTGCTGCAGAAAGTGAAAATATCAAGAGTAACCCAAAGACTGTATTCACTGAGAGCCCGAAGGTGTTGTTTTATCTTTAGCACAGTGGCTATGTCTTAATCTACTACTGTCTCAGCCAGCAATTGCAACTCATAGTTACTGGCTTGCTTCTAGCAGTGTCCTGGTGAGAATTCTGCTCCAGCAGGCACTGGCCCTGTTGCTACTGCTAATGGTAGCTATAACTAAATCTCTATCATTCTAATGACGAATAAGACTCGTGGTTCAAAGGCTGGAGTGAAAACCTGGGAGCTCAGATATGTTGAGTAGATACTAGCTAACCCTCCAAACCCCACCCTATTACTTCCTGTGTCTCTATCTCTCCTAGATACCCTCTGAGGCTCTCTGATTACTTTCTGTTAACTAGTTGTCAATGCAGCCCTCTGACCCAATGTTAATTTTATTTAATTAACACGAATGCAAACTTGGGGGATTTATATTGTGATGGAATATCCCCCAACACGAGGGAACAGTGAAACACCTTTGTTTGGAAAGTAGTGATTTTTTAAAAGAATATTTGTATGTGATTTGATTCAACTTTTGAACTGAATATATTGGTTCAAAGAAATTAGTATTGCTGGATTTTGACCAGTTAGGCACAGACTTTCAAGGCCTTTTGAATTTGTTAAGAACATTTTGATTGAGTTACTGTTGGCTTTACTCTGGCAATGTATGTGATAATGATCTCTTTAGGTTTGTGAAAAAGTTGAGTTTGTAGTAGAAATTTCCTTGTGAAATGAGAGTCTGTTTTTGTACTTCTCTTTAGCTTTTCATTAAATTACATTGCAAATAATTGATCTTTAGCAGCATTCAGAATCATTATTACATTTGCAGGTCTTACTCAACCAGTTTGTTAATTTGTGGTCCACTCATTTAACTTCTAAACGTAGTAGAAATTTATGCTAATTCAAAGCAAACAAAATAATGAATACTTGCTAGAAATTTCTTTTATTGTCTATACCACCAAAGCAAGGTGCTCATGCTACTCCTGAAAGTTTTTAAATAAAGTGATTGAATTCTTCCCAGGGTATTCTTAAGTTTTGCTAGCTGCTAAGTGTTTCGTGTGGAACTGTGCATAGCATGTATAGGAAAAAAGAGAGAGCTAAATAAGAAGGTGAACCCAAAGAAAAACATATAGTTATTATCCCTGCTATGGGAAATAGACAAGATTTCTGGGCAAAAAATTGGGACCTTGGGGGTGGGGTGGGATGGGGGTAAGGGGAGACGGGGAGAGAAAAGTGAGAAGGGGAGGATGGGGGGAACTTGGGGAAATGGGATGATTGGGGATAAAACAAGGTTGGATAGAGGAGCAGGGAATCACATAACTTAATTAAGGGAACCACCTTAGGGTTGGTAAGAGACATGAACCTAGAGTGGCACCCAGGTACCCAGGGCAATGTCCCCACTTAGTTCCTTGGGCAGCTGAGGATAGGGAACCTGAAATGACGAATATCTTGCATATCACCATAGAACCTTCATCTAGCGATGGATGGAGATAGAGACAGAGACCCACACTGGAGCATCGGACTAAGCTCCCAAAGTCCCAATGAGGAGCAGAAAAGAGGGAGAACATGAGCATGGAAGTCAGGACCACGAGAGGTGCACCCATCCACCGAGACAGTGGGGCTGATCTATTGGGAGCTAAGGCCAGCTGGACTGTGACTGAAAAAGCATGGGATAAAACCGGACTCTCTGAACGTGGCGGACAATGAGGGCTGATGAGAAGCCAAGGACAATGACATGGGGTTTTGTTCCTACTTCATGTTCTGGCTTTGTGGGAGCCTAGCCAGTTTGGATGTTCACCTTCCTAGTCCTGGATGGAGGGGAGAAGACCCTGGACTTTCCACAGGGCAGGGAACCCTGACTGGAGAGGAAGGGGGAGAGGAATGGGGGTAGGGGGAGAGGGGCGGGAGGAGGGGGAGGGAAATAGGAGGCTGGGAGGAAGCAGGGATTTTTTTTTTCAATTAAAAAAAAATAAAAAATATAAAAAAAAAGAAAAAAGAGAGAAAGCCTAGTGATAACGGAAACAGTTCATCAAGATGAAGTCTCAATCCTGAATATCTATGCCCCTAATGCAAGAGCACCCACATATGTAAAAAAATATTACTAAAACTTAAATTGCACATCAAACCCCACACACTAATAGAAGGAGACTTCATCACTCCTCTCTCACCAATGGATAGGTCAACCAGACAGAAACCTAACAGAGAAATAAGAGAACTAATGGAGATAATGAATCAAATGGACTTAATAGACATCTCTAGAACATTCCACCCAAACACAAAAGAATATAACTTCTTCTCAGCACCTCAAGGAACCTTCTCTAAAATTGATCACATACTCAGGAACAAAGCAAACCTTTATAGATACAAAAAAAATGAAGTAACCCCCTATGTCTTATTGGATCACCAGGGATTAAAGTTAGAATTTAAAAAAAATACTACTCCCAGAAAGCCTACAAACTCATTGAAATTGAACAGTCAATTACTGAATCACCCCTGGGCCAAGGAAGAAATAAAAAAGAAATTAAAGTCTTCCTTGAATTTAACGAAAATGAAGGCACAACATATCCAAACCTATGGGACACTATGAAAGCAATGATAAGAGGAAAGTTCATAGCACTAAGTGCCCACATGAAGAAAACAGAAAAAGCACACATTAGCAACTTAACAGCACACCTGAAAGCTCTAGAAATAAAAAGAAGCAGACTCACCCAAGAGTAGTAGAAGACAGGAAATAATCAAATTGAGGTCCAAAATCAAGAAAATAGAAACAAAGAAAACAATACAAATAATCAATAAAAAAAAGAGCTGGTTCTTTGAGAAAATCAACAAGATTGACAAACAATCCCTTATCCAAACTAATTAAAAGGCAGAGAGAGAACATCCAAATTAACAAAATCAGAAATGAAAACATAAAAACAGACACTGAGCAAATTCAGAGAATCATTAGGTCTTACTATAAAAACCTGTACTCCACAAAATTGGGAAATGTAAAAGAAATGGACAATTTTTTAGATAGATAACTTATACTAAAATTAAATCAAAACCAGGTGAGCAATTTAAATAGACCTATAGGTTACAAGGAAATAGAAGCTGTCATCAAAAACCTCCCAACCATAAAAAACCTAGGGCCGGATGGTTTTAGTGCAGAATTCTACCAGAATTTCTAAGAAGAGTTAATACCTATACTCCTCAAAGTGTTCCACATAATAGAAACAGAAGGGACATTGCCAAAGTCTCTTTATGAGGCTACAGTTACCCTGATATCAAAGCCACACAAAGACTCAACCAAGAAAGATAATTACAGACCAATCTCACTCATGAACATGGATGCAAAAATTCTCAATAAAATATTGGCAAACCGAATCCAAGAACACATAAAAAAATCATCCATCATGATCAAGTCATCTTCATTCCAGAGATGCAGGGCTGGTTCAACATATAAAAATCTGTCAATGTAATCTATTATATAAATAAACTTAAAGAAAAAAGCCATATGATCATTTCATTAGATGTTGAAAAAGCATTTGACAAAATTTAACACCCCTTTATGATTAAGGCTCAGAGAGATTAGGGATATAAGGATAATATCTAAATATAATAAAAGCAATATACAACAGACAACTAACATCAAATTAAATGGAGAGAAACATCAAAGTGATTCCACTAAAATCAGGAACAAGACAAGGCTGTCCACTCTCTCCACATCTTTTCAACATAGTTCTTGAAGTTTTAGAAATGGCAATAAGACAATAAAAGGATATCAAGGGGATTCAAATGGGAAAGGAAGAACCAAACTTTCATTATTTGCAGATGATATAATAGTGTACACAAGTAACCCCAAATTCTCTACTAGAGAACTTCTACAGCTAATAAAAACCTTCAGTGCTGTGGCAAGATACAAGATCAACTAAAAAAATCAGAAGCCCTCCTATATACAAATGATAAAGAAGCTGAGAGAGAAATCAGAGAAACATCACCTTTTATAATAGCCACAAATAACATAAAATATCTTGGGGTAACACTAACCAAGGAAAGGAAAGACCTATGTGATAAGAACTTTAAGTCTTTGAAGAAAGAAACTGAAGAAGATACCAGAAATGGAAAGATCTCCCATGCTCTTGGATAGGAAGGATCAACATAGTAAAACTGGCAATTCTATCAAAAGCAATCTATAGATTCAATGCAATCCCCATTAAAATCTCAACACAGTTCTTCACAGATATTGAAAGAACAATAATCAACTTCATATGGAAAAACAAAAAGCCCAGGATAGCCAAAACAATCCTATACAATAAAGGAACTTACAAAGGCATTATCATCTGAAACATCAAGCTCTATTAGAGAGCTACAGTAATGAAAACAGCTTGATATTGGTATAAAAACAGAGACATTGACCAATAGAATCAAACTGAAGACCTGGATATTAATCCATACCAACTCCTGATTTTTGACCAAGAAGCTAACATTATACAATGGAAAAAAAGAAAGAATCTTCAACAAATGGTGCTGGCATAACAGTATGTCAATATGTCAAAGAATAAAAATATAACCATATCTATCACCATGCATCAAACTCAAATCCAAATGGTTTAAAAACCTCACCATAAAGCCAGCCACACTGAACCTGGTAGAAGAGAAAGTAGGAAGTAGCCTTCAATGCATGGACACAGAAGACCACTTCCTAAATATAACCCCAGTAACACAGACACTAAGAACAAAAATGAATAAATAGGACCTCCTGAAATTGAGAAGCTTCTGTAGAGCAATGGACACAGTCAGTAAGACAAAAAGGCAACCTACTGAATGGGAAAAGATCTTCACCAACCCCACATTAGACAAAGGACTGATCTCTAAAATATATAAAGAACTCAAAAAATTAGATATTAAAATTCTAAATAACCCAATTAAAAACGGAATACTGAACTAAACAGAGAATTCTCAACAGAAGAATTTTAAATGGCCAAAATATACTTAAGGAAATGTTCAACTTCCTTAGCTATTAAAAAAATGCACATCAAAATAATTTTGAGATACCATCTTACATCTGTCAGAATGGCTAAGAGCAAAAACACTAATGATAGCTTATGCTGGGAAGGATGTGGAGTAAGGGGAATACTCTTCCATTGCTGGTGGGAATGTAAACTTGTACAACCACTTTGGAAATCAGTATGTGGGTTTCTCAGAAAAGTGGGAATCAACCTACCTCAGGATCCAGCAATACCATTCTTGTGAATATGCCCAAAAGATGCTCAATCATACTACAAAAGCATTTGTTTAACTATGTTAATAGCAGCATTATTTGTAATAGCCAGAACCTGGAAACAACCTAGATGTTCCTCAACTGAAGAATGAATAAAGAAAATGTGGCACATTTACACATTAGAATACTGCTCAGCAGTAAAAATGACATCTTGAATTTTGCATGCAATTGGGTGGAATTAGACAACACTATCTGAATGAGGTAACCCAGACCCCCTCAAAATGAATATGGTATGTACTCACTCATAAGTGAATACTAGCTATGAACAAAAGACCTTGAGCTTATAATTCCGGATCCCAGAGAAGCTAAGAAATAATGTGATCCCAAATAAAAACATATATAGAAACACCTAGAAATTAGAAACAGACAAGATCACCTGACACAATCGGGAGCATTGTGCAGAGCGTAGAAGGAATGCAAGAAGGGGAACTGAAGGGGAGAAGGGGAGGGTTGAGAAGAACTGGAGGGAATGGGATAGTCGAGATGGAGGAAGGATAGACGTGAGAGTTAGGAAAGCGATATCTTGATTGAGGGAGCCATCACGGGGTTAGCAAGAAACCTGGCTCTAGAAAAATTCCCAGGAATCCACCAGGATGACCCCAGCTAAGACCCAAAGCAATAGAGGAAAGGGTGCCAGAACTGGCCTTGCCCTGTAGTCAGACTGATGATTATCTTAAATATCGCCATAGGACCTTTGTCCAACAACAGATGGAAACAAAGTCAGAGACCCACATCTGAGCACTGATCTGAGCTCCCAAGATCCAGTTGAAGAGTAGAAGTAATGAGAATATGAGCAAAGAGGTCAAGACCGTGAAGGTTTTGTCTACTGACACAGTTTACCTCAGCTAATGGGAGCTCACCATCTCCAGCTATACTGGGAAGGATCAAGCATAGGATCAAACTAGTCCCAATGAATGTGGCTGACAGATGTATGGCTGGGTCAGACTGAGGGGCCACTGGCAGTGGCACTGGGTTTTATCTTTACTGCATGTACTGGCTTTTTGGGATCCTGTTTTCTTAAAATGTATACCTTGCTCAGCCTAGATGTAGTAGGGAGGGCCATGGACATTCCACAAAGCAAAGTGACTTACCCTTTCTTAGGATTAGAGTGGGTGGGGTGGGAGGGTGTGTGGAGGGAATGGGAGGAGGGAAGGGAGTGGAAATTTGGATTGGTACTTATAAAAAAAATCTAATAAATTAAAAAAAGAAAAGAAAAGAAAAGAAAAAATGCTAGCAGTGATTGGTCAGAAGTGACATCTATCAAGCTGTTTACAGACTTTCCTGTGAACACAGCTTCCTTGTATTTGATTGGGAAGGAAATCAGGCAGGCTAATCCAAGTCTCCAGGATATCCCTGTTCTCCTGTGTTTGTTTCCATATTTATCTTTCTTCAGATGCTCTGATACAAACTTAAGACTAGAGCAGTAGTTTTCTGCCTGTGGGTTGAGACTCCTTTGAGAATGACCCATTCATAGGGGTCACCTAAGACCATCGGAAAACACAGATATTTACATCATAATTCATGATGGTAGCAAAATTACAGTTATGCAGTAGCAATGAAAATAATTTTATGGTTGGACGTCATCACAACACGAGGAACTGTATTTAAGCATCACAGCACCAGGAAGGTTGAGAACCACTAGTTTAGAGAATTTTCACATTTTTGATTCTTCAATTTAAAATCATTGTTACTAGATTTGCTTCTAAGACCCATTTTTATTTCCCTCTCTAGCTCAAAATAGAAAAAAAAAATTAATGATGTAACACAGTACTTGTGAAATATTTTATATTCTGTTATTCCCACACAGGTTGCATTTCCATTTTTCTATACTTTAATATTATATTCTTTTATTTTCCACTTATATTTTTTCAATTCAGGAAGATTGTTTCTTATTAAAGATCATTCATCTTTTTATCATCATCACAATCACAGCGCTTGCTTTCACATCTAGAAAGCACAGCATGGCCAGTGCCGAATACTTTGTGTTGCATTAGCCGGTCTTCCTGACTGCTTTCTAAAGTGGGTACCATTGTGAAGATGAAAAATCAAGATGGCCAGGAAGAAAGTGAGCGGTTGGCCCCACATTTGCAGTTGCTCTCAAGTTCCCCTGACCACTGCTGAGGGATGCCAAGGTTTTCTTTTAAACAAAGGTCCTCAGCCTCTGTGACTGTCTGAAGCTCTTATTCTTTTGCTGGCTCCGATCTTTTTCCTGCTCTGATTTTTCCCTGATAGGTTTCTGTATATGTGTTTAGTTCCTTCCTACTCCCCTTTCCATTTCATCAGTGGGTTCTCTTCTACCTTGTAAATCCCTAGGGATTATCTGGAAGCCAACAGTGAATCTGGGAGAGCACAGGGCTCTGTTTACAGGTATGTTACTAGATGGCAAGATAAGGCAGCACTGGGAAATTAGTCATAATGAGGGCTGCTGTGGACAGCAGGAAATTGCACTCCCTCAGTTTTGTTGACTGTGACTGCCTGGAGTTCTTACAGGGACAAAAGGCAAAAATAACAATTGTTGTTATTTGATTCATCTTTTCAGCAAACTAGGGTTGTAGTCCACTGTACAAGCATGTTGTATGTGTCTTCCTTCTTGCTTGGTGAAGGGTGGGGATAAGGTAAAAAGGGAGACATTTACTTCATTGGCTTTCCCTTCCTCCAAACCTGGTATGAAATTCCACTTGGCGTAGGTTTCTAACACTTGGCCTGGGTAGCTCACACAGTGATACCTAGTATATACAGGAAGCAAAATTCAACAGAGCGCCTTTGGCCACAGCCCATGCTTCCACAGAAGAGGAAATAAGCCATTAGCCTACTCTCTACTTGCTGAACTCTGGCTGCCATCACTGCAAGGACAATATTTATCCTCATCTCACTTCATCTGAACTACTATTTTGTTTTCAAGGCACAGATGGGTGACAAAACTAGACTATTCCCTCACACAGTCAGGCAGCTCTTAAGATTAGCGGTAATAATGTCCCTACATTAGGTATCCTTAGGCACTGGTGACTTTGCAAGACAAAGCAGCTCATAGGAAAGGAGTGAGAATTTAAAGTTCCTTTCATTATAAACATTGTAAGTAGAAAGGATTCTAGCCTACAGATTCATAGGGAATACAAAGATGCTATAAACATTCACACTGCAGATATATAGAAATCCAGAATGAGAGGGATTAAGTTTGTTGTCTGGTGTTAAATATTAAGAGACACAAACCAAGACATGGACCAAGGTTTCTGGAGTATAGAAAGCTCTTATGGAACGTTTTAGCCAAGACCCAGGAAGAGAGGATGTTTGTTAGAAGGAAAAAGAAGAAAGGCATGACCAGAGATAGTTTTTTGTGCTTAGCCCTAGGACAATGTCTGGCTGTTACAGGTGTTAATTAGATGTAGGCAGAGTTGTGAAGAACTGATTCAATTGGAGGAAGGAGTGGAGAAAGGAATTGTGGGGGTGGAGGATTGGACAGAATGAAAAGGAGGATAGGATAGGAGACGATAGATAGGGGAGAAGAAAGGGAGAAATTACTATAGACAGAAGACAAGAGAAAAGAAAAATCTGATATATTGTAGCAAAGGAAGATACCAGCTATTTTAATAATTGGTAACAAAATCTTCATTAGTGAGAAAATATACTGGTTCGTCAGTATGTGTGTACATTATCAAGTAGTTTAATGAGTCATTTAAAAATGAATGATGGTCTCGCTATCATAATAGTATATTATCAAGCATCTTTAAAAAGTATAGCCAAAGATTCTTCCCATTATCACAGGTACTCCAAATCCGATTTATTTGACAAAGCAGCAATGGAAAATAACAGAAATAACAGCATTATATCACTATTTCCATTTTGTTGATCAATGTAACAATTTTGATCAATCATAAAGTCAGTAAGTTGATATCCCTGAAATTTCTATTTAACCAAAGACACTGATTTTATCTGTCACAGATTCAGTTTGCATCTAGAATTACTAGATATTGAGAATCATACTGATATTGACCACTTATTCCGCAGAGTCTTGTAGACCTTTTGGGGATGACAAAAGTCTTCTAGGTGTCTTCTAGGTGGCTGTCCTGCACACATGACAGAAGGACTTTTAAATCTCATAGAATGAAGTCCCATGGAAGTGCTTTAAATTCCAAATAGTGTGACTTTATGCAAATACATTAACCTTTTCTCAACTCTTAGTTTATTTTGGGAGAGCTAAATCAAGTAAGTTGTAGAAAACTTTAGTAATGTCTGGGGGACTTACAGTGTTCTCCAGTGGAAGTTGTGCATCCTCTTGCCTACTTATTCTGTCTTTGACATTTTTGTGTGTGAGAGAGACACAGAGAAAATAACAGTTTAAATAACTTGGCAAGTTGTGTTACCTGGCAAGTTTGAGTTGAAAAGTATATTAAATTTGTGAGAAAATTTAAGTGTAATATTTGAAAATCATTGTACTTTGTCACTAGTGAGAAATAAATGCTCAGATTATTTCTCCAGGCAGTTATAAAATTATTGGACGTTGATACTGCTTTATTATTAGTAAGCAAGGCATCTTGCACTTGGATTAGCACACTTGGTGGAAGCTGCAAGGTGAGCCAGCAAAAACAACACAGAGCACAGTGAAGACACCACAGTGGGACCTATGCAGGGAGACGCATTCAGGGAAGGGGATAGTAAGTTGTATGGAAAGTGGAAGTAGACAGATGGACCCTGAGCCAGAGTGGCCTGAGCAGGAAAGATGGAATGGAGGGTTAACTGGAAGGAAGGGAATATTATATAAAAACCACATGAAAGCCACTTTGAAAAGGTAATTGACCTGTAAGGTATATATATATATATCTCACAGTATACCTTAATGGACCTTTATTACAGCTTCTGGTTCTGTTCTTATCTATGTGTGATTCCTGTCTATGTGAGTGTGTGTCTCTGTGTCTATGTGTTTCTTTTTTTCCTTTCTTTCTTTCTTTCTTTCTTTCTTTCTTTCTTTCTTTTTTTATTTTTGATTTTTTTGAGACAGGGTTTCTCTGTGTAACATCCATAGCAGAGGCAGGCAGATCTCTGTGAGTTCGAGGCCAGCCTTGTCTACAAAAGCTAGTTCCAGGACAGGCTCCAAAACCACAGAGAAACCCTGTCTCGAAAAACCAAAAAAAAAAAAACAAATAAACAAAAAAACCCCAGAGAGCTTTGCGTTTGACGGAGAGACTACCTCAAAGGGTAAGGTAGAAGAATCAAAAGGAGACTCCCTCAGATAGTGACCTCAGGCCTCCATGGCCATGCCCAGTCATGTGCTCGTGCTCCTGTATACACATGTTAAAACTCTTACACAAACATAGCATAAATACACAAAACTCATGAAAACAAACATGCAAAAAAAATAGTGAGGCTGCAGACAGCTTGGTGGTTAAGAGCACTTGTTGCTTTTGTAGAGGAATGAAGTTCAGTTTCTAGCACCCGAATCAGGTACCTCAAAACCCCTGAAACTCCAGCTCCAGAGGATCTAGTGCACTTGCCTGGCCTCTGTGAGAACTCACAGAGATCTGCCTGCCTCTGCCTCCTGAGTGCTGGGATTAAAGGCGTGTGCCACCACCACCCAGCTTGTTTCTTAAGCTTTTTCTTTGACTCTTATTTTTTGCCTGCTTTTGTCCTATCCTGGTGGGTTTTTATTTTGTTTTGTTTTATTATTATTTCTTAGATTCCTATTTGTTTGCTAGCAGGAGGCAGAAAGGGTGTGGATCCAGCAGGGAGAGGAACTGAGAGGAGTAGAGGGAGGGAAAACTGTAGTTAGAACACATTGAATGAAAAAAATGTATTTTCAATTAAAAAAAAAGCAATCGAAAGGATGGTATAATACATGTGAAATGAAACAGTAGAGTGAAAGGATTAAAGGGTTAATTAGGGTGGGGTAAGGGAAAGGAGGAGGTGGATTGACCAAACTTAAGGATCTATGAAAAAGCCTTATGAAATTCCCTAGTTAGTAAATTAATCTTGAAATACAATGTCATAAAATCGAAGTTCACATGGAATTATCCTGCATGAGTAGACAGTGTGGCTTCCAGACTAAATGAGTCATTAAACGAAGATTATAGTGCAAGGCCTGGGATACGTTCCTATGAATTCTTAGTCAGGAGATCCCCAGAAGTCTTCAGAACAACACAGGTTGCAATGCTGCTCTTGGTTACCCTCTGGGGAATACCCTCTTACTGAAGACATCACATACTTTGGCTGAGAAACCAATCTCAGAACAGCAGGAAACATCACCCTTGCTGGCCATCTTTCCCAGTGCAGGGAAGTGCTATGCTAGCTTCAGGGAGGAAACAAACAAACAGAGTAGGTCTGACCCACTGCAGGACCTGCAGCTGCAGTACTAACATGCAAGGGAAGGTGTGCACCAGGGAAATAGTGACGGAAGTGTCACAGAGTAGTACTTTATGCAGTGATGTTAGGCCAGATCCACGGGAGGGAATTTTGTTCCTGGTTCTGACAGTTGCTGGGGGAAGAAGAATCACACTTCTTTTTTTGAAGATGTGACCATTGGTAGGATTCTCATGCTCTAGTGGACGGCCCCACACCCATGAACATATGATTATACAGAGACAGTACTAACTAGACTTGGTGAGAGTAAGAAAACAGGCACGAAGTTGAGAGGGAGATGGGCTGAGGATATGGGAAGAGTTGGGGAATTGGGGAGTAGCAATGATAATATTTCATTGTGTTTTTATATGGAATTGTCAGGAATAAAGATAAAAGCAAAGCATAAAATACTTCATGTTTTATTATCCTGCCTTTCTAAATGGCATACATTATAACTGCACAGACCTGGGTGTGTTGACTTATTGCTCTTTTTAATGTAAAATAAGATTCATTAAATTTTAAAAATAAATTCAGATCCTATTAATATAATGTCCATAGTGAATGGATATTTTTCAAATTTTGAGATATCCTTGTTCTGTCTCTACCTCCAAAAATCCAAAGAGAAAGATCTCTGCTAATATTTGCCCAAGACACTGATTTGTCTATTGGCTTTTAATTCAGTTTAGGTGAATGGAATGGATCATCAGAAGGGTGACAATTCTCAAAGACACGATAAGTCTCTGCATGCCCTGCTCTCTCACTGCCAAAGACATATAAATGTCACACAAAGAGTGACACTTTTTCTGTCCTAAGCTGTTTTTATTGCAAACCCAATTTCTCTAGGACAGAGTCTCCAATATTTCACTAGAGAAGAACGTGTAATTATGGATGCTTTATTTGGTAATCTTTTTATCTTTGGTTATCCAGTGCTTTAAGAGAAACTATGGGGTGAGAGAGGTGGTTCAGTGTACTCACTGAGAGAGCATGAGGGCCTAAGTTCAAATCCCAAGCACCTATGTTGTTATAGTGCTTGTAGTCATAGTACTGTCGGGGCAGAGAAAGAATACCTAGGGTTTATTGGCAGTTTGCCTAGCTACAGCCTCAGCTGGAGACCCTTTCTCAAGGAAATACATCGATGTGATGTGGGAGTGTCATATATCAATCTGTTGATTTCATTGGTTAAGTAATAAAGGAACTGCTTGGCCCTCATAGGTTAAAACATAGGTGGGAGGAATAAACAGAATAGCATACTGGGAGGAAGAGGAAGTGAGCGCAGACTCGACAGCTCTGCTCTCTGGAGCACAGAAATCATGCAGCTCCTCTCAGAGCCAGACACGTGATGAAGCTCCAACCCAAGATGGATGTAGGCTAGAATCTTCCCGGTAAGCGCACCTAGTGGTGCTACACAGATGAATGGAAATGGGCTAAATTAATATGTGAGAATTAGCCTAGAAGAGGCTAGATAGAAATGGGCCAAGCAGTATTTAAATGAATACAGTTTGTGTGTTGTTATTTTGGGCATAAGCTAGCCGAGCAGGCGGCCGGGGTGTTGGGGACGCAGCCCCGGCCGCCCCTATTTCAACAAATGGCGCCCAAACGTGTGGACAACTGAATCCACTGAAAGCCTGAGAAAGCTTGGGAAAGAGTAAAGCATGTTTTCTCAATAGTAGCGATTTCTCGGGTCTGCTCTGCTTGCTAGAAGCAAGCAAGCGCTCTCGGTAAGAGAGGCTTCCTGACTCAGCTTTAGCTGCAAAGCCTTGCAGCTCTTTTAAGAGGTCCTGCCACGAAACACTTAAACGTTGTTGACAAAAAGCTGAAACGCATGCTTGTTGGTTTTCAGCCATAGCAGGAAAAAAGCTGTGCCGTTTAAAAATGCTGGCTTTCTGGGCTGTCCTGCCAGGGCAAACTCTGACTCTTTTACGCAGGCGGTTCGTGCGGTTTGCAAGCACAGGCTGCTGAAGCTCGCTTGCTGGCAGGGACCTTGAAACGCCATAGAGTTGTGGCATTAAACATGGCTACAGCCGGTACCTCAGCCATGAGGCTGGAAAGCTAAGGAATGAGCTGGATCCAGCCATCAAAGCCACGGCTTTAGTCCTACTGATATTGCTTGGTAATTTAAAGACTCATGTGGTCAGAAAAAGAGAGATATACAGTAAAGAGAGATTCAAAGACAAAGAAAATTTCTAAATGGTTTATAGTGTGTTAAAAATATATGCAAGCTAAAAGTTAAAAGTTCTTAAAAGTAAAAAAAGGAAGAAAGTAATTGGGTGTGGTAGTACACACCTTTAATCCCAACACTTGGAAGGCAGAGGGAGATTGACCTCTGTGACTTCAAGGTGTGGTAGCATACACCTTTAATCCCAATGCCTGGGAGGCAGAGACAGGCGGATCTCTGAGAGTTCAAGGACAGCCTGGTCTACAGAGTTATTCCAGGACAAAGATACAGAGAATATAAAATAAAAATAAAAATAAACAAAATAGAGGTTAAAATAAAGCGCACAAAGATGGAAAATACACAGAAAATTTTGATACTGTATGCTATTATGCTCTCTTTGAATTGTTTGAATGCTGAGGAAGGAGCAACAGCTGCCAAAAGATATTTGTTTATAAATGCTGCTGAACTAATCTAACATAGATATTATCAAAATGCCTTGACTTTGAAATTTGGATCTAAGGACATGATACTTTGGAAAGGAGTTTCTTATTTTGTCTTCACAGAGGATGAGACCCTGTTCATTTCTTCTATTCCGATATGGTATGATCGATCACGCCCTCCTGAAGAATTGCTGTAAACATCTTCAGAAAATTGCTTCGCCCAGCTGCCAACTGAGATGAAACTAGCACACAGGTTATACCATGAAAGACCTAATTAACGATGCCCCCATTCAGCAGGAAGCAGTTTGGAGAGAAAAAACTGCGCCCATGTTCCCAAATATGGTTTATAAACGTTCTTTTACATTTAAAGGGGGATATGATATAGATATGAATAATTTGCATTAGTATAGATTTTGCTTTATTGATAGAGATTTAAGGTCAATTTTGTTATATGTATATGTGTTTCTGATCTTGATTGAGGTATTGTGATTGTGTAGTTCATTTAAAAATGTAATGTATATAGGTTGTTAATGGATAATCATTTATAATAGTCAAGTTTATAGTTATGTTACATTTTCTAGATATATAGATATATATTTCAGTTAGATCGGCATTCTTCATATCTTTCAAAGACTACGGAATATGCTATTTAATGTTTTAATAACTTAGGACTTTTCATGACAATGAGACAGTCTGCTCCTGGCAGCACCAATCTACTTCAAGAGGAAGATGGGCATCGAAGAGGATCCTTATGGAGTTTGATAGCCATTTGGGCAAGAAACTGCTCTTGCCTGGACTATTGCATAAACTGGACACAGAGAACCCGCAGAGAGAGGACTACTGAACTTGCCTAAAGGTGAGATGATCTTTCGGGGTTCCTGATTCATGAAAGAGTCTGCAAGACATTCTTCAGGACAAGCAGATAGTGACTGCCTTTGAAATTTCCTGCTTTGTGGAAATGTCTGCTGGAAACTATGGGCCTGTAGGCCGAAGATGGATGCCCCAACGGTACAGAGGAACTTTGGGTGACTGTCCAGGCAGCAAGATGTCTACGTCATTTCTAGAGTTTAAAACTTGCTTATTTCTTGTTTGCTTAGGTAATATTGTATCTTTCTGGAGTCTTTGATGGAGTTAAGAATAGTTAGTTATAGTTATACTTTTCCTTAGTTATGGTAAAGATTATTGTAATTTTTACTTGATAACTTTGCTATGTTAAAGTTAAAGCCTTTCCTTTTTGTTTAAACAGAAAAAGGGGAAGTGATGTGGGAGTGTCATATATCAATCTGTTGATTTCATTGGTTAAGTAATAAAGGAACTGCTTGGCCCTCATAGGTTAAAACATAGGTGGGAGGAATAAACAGAATAGCATACTGGGAGGAAGAGGAAGTGAGCGCAGACTCGACAGCTCTGCTCTCTGGAGCACAGAAATCATGCAGCTCCTCTCAGAGCCAGACGCGCGATGAAGCTCCAACCCAAGATGGATGTAGGCTAGAATCTTCCCGGTAAGCGCACCTAGTGGTGCTACACAGATGAATGGAAATGGGCTAAATTAATATGTGAGAATTAGCCTAGAAGAGGCTAGATAGAAATGGGCCAAGCAGTATTTAAATGAATACAGTTTGTGTGTTGTTATTTCGGGGCATAAGCTAGCAGGCAGCCGGGGTGCTGGGGACGCAGCCCCGGCCGCTCTTATTTCAACATCGATGCATGACATAGAAGGACACCTCCTATCCTTCTCTAAGTTCTATGTATTGTGTAGGTGCTTGCACCTGTGCTACGGGATATTATTTTAAGATGTATTACGTTTATTTATGCTGTGGGACATTTGTTTAATGATGTAAAGATATGCTGCAATCTTTTATGTTGCATCTGTTTTTAACTCTGTGAAACTGTGTTGCTTTGCCTGTCTAAAATATCTGATTGGTCTAATAAAGAGCTGAACAGCCAATAGCTAGGCAGGAGAAAGAAAGAGGCAGAGCTGGCTGGCAGAGAGAATACACAGAAAAAGAAGAACCCTAGAGAGGAGAAAGGATGAGAGAGGACATCAGGGGCCAGCCAACCAGCTACACAGCCAGCCACAGAGTAAGAAGAAAGGTATATTGAATAGAGAAAGGTAAGATCCCAGAGGCAAAAGGTGGATAGGATAATTTAAGCTAAGAAAAGCAGGTTAGGGCAGCCATTATGGGGTTAATAAGAAACCCGGAACTAGAGAAATTCCCAGGAATCCACAAAGATGACCGCAATTAAGACCCTGAGCAATAGGGGAGAAGGTGTCTGAACTGGCCTTGTCCTGTAGTCAGATTGATGACTATCTTAAATACCATCATAGAACCTTCATCCAGCAACTGCTAGAAACAGAAGCAGAGATCCACAGTGAAGCACCGGACTGAGCTCCCAAAGTCCAGTCAAAAAGAAGGAGGAGTGAGAATATGAGCAAAGAGATCAGGAGACCATGATGGAGACACCCACTGAAACAGTTTACCTGGGCTAGTGGGAGCTCACCAACTCTAGCCTAACAGGGAAGAAACCAGCATAGGACCAAACTAGACCCTTTGAATGTGGGTGACTGTTATATGGTTAGGGCAGACTGTGGGGCCACTGACAGTGGCACCAGGATTTATCCCTACTGCTTGTCCTGACATTTTGGAAATCATTCTCTTTGGATGGATACCTTACTCAGTGACCTGCATATAGTGGGGAGAACCTTGGTCCTTCCTCGGGTAGTATGACTTGCCTCTTGTCTGAGGAGTGGATGGGGGGTGAGGGATGGAGGGAATGGGAAGAGAGGATGAAGTGGAAATTGGAATGAATATGTGAAATGAAAAAAGATTGTTTTTTTAAAAGATGAAGGAAAAAAGAGAAAAACAAAAATAAATTTAAAAAATGAAAAGCTGGCAAGAAACAAGTTAAGCTAAGGCCAGGCATTCATAAGTAGTAATAAGCCTCTGTGTGTAATTTATTTGGAAGGGAAGTGGTGGGGCCCCCAAAGAGCAAAGAATAAAGAGTAAAACAACTAGTAATACACCTGTACATACATACGCACATTCACCATGTACATATACACCTGTACATAATATGCACATACACCATGCACACACACACCTGTACACTACATATGCACTTATAGCATGCATGCATGCACACACACATATACATATACTCTCATACTCAGGAGAAATCAAACACACTACAAAAATATGTCTTTTTTTATTAATATGGCCCATACCATTCAATTTCTGTTTTATTTGTGTTAAAATTTGTATTTAAAAAGATAGAATGCCAGGAGTGGTGGGATGCACCTTTAATCTCAGCACTCAAGAGGCAGACACAGGTGGATCTCTTTATCTGAGGCCAGCCTTGTCTACAGAGTGAGTTCCAGGATAGCCAGGGCTACATAGAAAACCCTGTCCCCCCAAAAAAGCAATAATTACAATCATGTTCATATTAAAAGTGCTATTTAAATAACTTCACACCTAACTCTCTTTTGTATTTTTTTCCAAATCTGACATAGATTGGGATGGATGAGTTTTATTATTTTGAAGCAAATGCTTTGGTTGAAGGTCAATAATCTTTCTCTTAGCAGACCAAGTTACAAGCCATGAGCTGCGGAAATGTTCTTACGCCAAGCATCCAATATTCCTGAAAATAAAGAACTTTACAATACTGAGTGTCTTCCAAACCACGATTTTATTTTTCACAATATGCTTCTCTCACAAACATTTAGACAGACAAATATCCCCCATTCCCATCTTATACATCAAATGTTGTTCTGAAAATAGGACCATATGCCTAAACAGTCCATAGCTTCTCTACCAGATTGTCTCCCAGGAGCTATACCTCAGTTTTTGGGAGAAACGCTGTTCCTGGGAACAGTGCCTGCTCACTAAGAACATGGCTGCAGTTTTCCAGAACACCCTGCACCCCCAGAGTTCTCTCACCTGGTGCTGTTCTAGCTTGGCTTGCATAATAAACACACCGTGCTGTGCTATGAGCAATAGCAAAACAGGGATATTGTATTTTGCATTTCATATTTGATATTTCTTAAAAGATACAAAAGTTATGTTAAAAATCTGAATATATTTAAACTAAGTTGGCATCAATGATTAGTATGCACAATCAGTCATCTGCCCCCTGGACATCAGGGACACATTGAAGTCCCCCTCTCCCCTCTGTGTCAAGATCTCTTCTATTTACACACACCTGTCCTTTTGCGAGCACCACATTGGCCTCATCTCCATTGTTGCCCTTTTCATTTATATTCCATTACACCCACTATGAAAAGGATTGATTCGTATTATATGTTAATAATCTTGTACAAACAGTGCCCAAGGAGCACTTTTCTCTGTTTATAGATGGTTTTGAAGCATTTCTCAATAAGTTTAAAAAAAAAAAAGTCAGAGGGGGCAGGTTTTACTTAACTTCTATGAGTCCTTTCTCTGTAATGTGAAAGACACCATGTCTGTTCTCTGAATTGTGTCTGGCCCTATGAATAAAACCATGTTTGACTCTGCACGCTAATTAATGGAGTTCACTTTCCGGCCAGGTCTCTATTGGCAGCCCAGGATGGATCAGAGCCAAATCTGAGGTTGGTTGCACACTGAGTAGCCTAAACACACTCACACACTTGTGTGCACACACACACACACATACACACACACACACACACACACACACACACACACTGGGGGTGAGGGAGTAAATCAGCAAATGCAGTTAAACTGGAGGAAAACTCCATTGCAAATGATAATTTCTGTATCCTCAATAGCTCCACTTACTCTACATTTATCCCAGAAAAATTTCCCCTGAGCTTCAACTCCCTACCACGAGATAAACTGACAACCACTCAGCATCTGTTCTTACTAACTCGGACACTTGCTTTTCAATAATTTTTCACTCTGGGTTAATCTAAACTTGTCTTACACCCACAGCAAAAGGACTTGTGAAAAGCACAGTCTCTGCAATGAGCATGTCTGGGTCTCAGCCTAACTGCGTATTATTACATGATCAGAGCTATTACTCAAACTCTGAAGACCTCAGTGTTTTTATCTAGGAAGTCAGAAACTTTTAGAACCCACCTCTTTTGCACTGTTGTACACATTAAATGGGGTTTAGTATCCAGCACAAACATTCATTAAATGTTACTTGACATTATTACTCTTATTATTGTTGAAAATGTCACTTTAGCCACACAATGAAGACAAAGGCTATCATTAAATGTGGACCATTTTAATCCAGCTAAAACCGATCCCCATTGACAACTGACATGGGGACACATTAGTTCCCAAGATCCCTGAAATATTTATAGCTCCTAAGAAATTCTACCTGGGCTTTCTCATAGATGAGTGTGGCTCTGACAGACACCATTGTCTGAGCTCTTTCTTGATTTTTCCCTTCTCTTCCTTTCCCTTCTCTTCCTTTCCCTTCTCTTCCTTTCCCTTCTCTTCCCTTCCCTT
>JABTXL010004655.1:2015714-2035198 GCA_025134845.1 Neodon shergylaensis | reverse complement strand
GGTATCTCTGGACAGTACACAGTGGCATCTCTGGGCAGCACACAGTGATATCTCTGGGCAGCACACAGTGGTATCTCTGGGCAGCATGCTTGAGTATGCCACATTTTTATTTTACTTTTCTGTGAGAAAATATTCAAGGTTGGCTCATAAGAATTTCTTTTCTGGAGGAATTTGGAGCAAATTTCTGGCTTTTTTTTTCTTTTCGTTTCCAAGAACTTGTCCTCGGTACAAGTGAGATTCCTTATGTTGTTTGGTATTTAAGAGAAGCTGCTCCTGCTTTTCTTTCACACCTGAACTACCCAATTTTACATGTTCCAAAGAATGTCTACCTAAAAACATACCTGTAAAATAGATTCTAAAATTATTTTGGCACGATTTGTTTAAGAAATGAGTAGTATTTAACAACATTTTATTGTATCATTTCATATAAAAAAGGAAGTTAATGACTTTGCTAGCCAGTACTATGCCACTTAAAGCAACCATGTAAATAGAAAGTGTGTGCATATATGTGTGCATGGTCATGTGTATGTGTGTGTGCACATACATGCATGTGTGTGTTCCTTAATCTTAGACGAAATGCCATCCAGAATGAATAGATAGATACACATCTGTGTGCTTTCTAAGGCATTCAATTTTCTCTGCAACATTTCAAACTATAGTCACTGTTGTAAATTTGTAATTTGCTGTTATAGAACTGATAAATTCATCTGGGTTTTGTGATTGGATCTTTTAAAGGTATTATGTCTCCATAAAAATTCCATTGTGTTCCTGTGGCCCACCATGCAGACAACGAGAGCAGTGCAAGCAGGGATACATTCCTCATCACAGAGATTTCACTCGTGTTAAATTCAAAGGTGATACAATTTAATTTAATGAGTGTTCCATGATTATGAGCAGAACATTGACCTAAGCATGCATACCCTGCTAATGTGAGCCTCCCCCTATATTTTAAATTTAGCCTCCCTAGATGGAATTCTGGCAACTCTGTCCAATAAAACGTCTGCATGTAATTAATTTGAACTGTGTGGATCACAATGCACAGGGCTTGGCAATCTAAATCACCCCATAAAATGACATGTTAGCTTTCTTTCAGCAACAAATCATACAGAATCACTTCCAAGTAAGTAAGACAGGTAGAATTAGGCTCTGTGAGTCTTGTTGGATACCTTTTCAAAACATCTTTTCAATTCACACAGTGCCATATAAGACATTGAAGGTTCTCATACCCACTAAAGAAAAATAAGTATTCATATTAACATAAACAGAAATTTAATCATTCAGATATAATTTGTTATTTTAAAAGGAATAATCCAGGAGATGTCTCACTTTTAGAGATGTGCTTCCGGTTTTTTTCCCTGTGTATAGCATGAATGATACATCCTATGACCTGACAAAAATGCAGCTACTGGCATAGGACTATGACAAAGCAATGCTGACACCTACAGAGAATGTATGCAAACACCCAACTATGTCTGCTACCCAGGCTTTAAATTACAACTGTCTTGATGTGCCCCAAATAAGACAACATTTGTTTGATGTGCTGCATTTTTAAAAGGCATGCCATTTGTTGTGAGACATCTTACTTTATCACCCTTTCAGCAAATGCCATTGCTGCAACATTATAATCTGACTGCCAGTATTCTGTCAGCCAAGGGTGGAGCCTACCTTGCTTAGCAACATTGTGTTGGTCCCATCTGCTGATGTGATTCCACGCC
Source organism: Neodon shergylaensis (assembly GCA_025134845.1). Lineage (NCBI taxonomy): Eukaryota > Metazoa > Chordata > Mammalia > Rodentia > Cricetidae > Neodon > Neodon shergylaensis. The sequence continues at coordinate 2,033,483 of JABTXL010004655.1, read as the reverse complement.
ATGCATGTCAGTATAGTGAGAAACAACCAAGATGTTTATTCTTTTCTAGCAGGTGGGACACATTCATAGTTAGGGAAGAGCTATCTTCTTTTCTCTGGTGGTGCTATTATGAAAGAATGTTCCAGAATATATATCCAGGTGTCAAGAAAAGTACTAAAAATTCCATATTTAAAAAAGTACTCAAAAAGATATATATGCTTAGTCCACTGAATATGTTTTTAGGGAAGCTAAAACCCATATTAAAAGACATTAGCCAGAAGAAGGCAAAAGACATATGCTGTCTTAAGAAAATTTTGTTGAGTATTAGAGCTTAATTTCTTCATTTAAAGATGACTATTAATGAAGAAAAGACAGAGTCCACTGAGTGATATTTAAATCTGAACATATTACCAGCAATTGTTAGAGAATATCTCCTTTATTTTCAATAAAAAAAATACTTGTTCTAATTTGCTTTCTTATGTCTGTGATAAAGAACGGGATCAAAGCAACTCAGGGAGAAAAGAGTTTGCTTCTGCTCCTAAGTTACTTTCCATCACTGAGGGAAGCCAGCATTCGCTTCTGCTCCCAAGTTACTCTCCATCACTGAGGGAAGCCAGGGCAGGCACTCAAGGTCAGAACCTGGGAGCAGGGACTGAAGCAGCAGCCACGGTGCACAACTGCTCAAGGCTCTCCTTCTATTTCTCCTCAGCTAAGAGTCCTGTTTAACAACCCAGGTCCACCTGCTCAGGAGTGGCACTACCTAGTGTGAGCTAGGCCCTCCCCATCTTTTAGCAGCAATCAAGAAAATGCCTGACAGAGATGCCCAAAGGCCAATACGATTGAGGCAGCTTAGCTCCTCAACTGGCAGTCCCATTTCTTAGATGTGTCAAGTTGACAAGAGGCTAGTGTGAGCATACCTGGAAGAAATATTAATGATAAAAGCATTCCTAACCTTAGATATTTGTGCATATATGGATGCAGATATGCTCCTGAATAAATATTTCAATCTGTAGATTTACACAATTCCACAAACCAGTCTAGAAGTTCTTCTGAGAACCCCTTTTCCCATTGTTTTAGATGTTCATAGACACAGAAATTAAGAGTACTTTTGATCTGAAAACTAATAAAATAATACTGATGGAGAAGTTAATAAAAGCATATTCCAGTATTAGTCATATAGCACATATTAATCACATGTGACATGAAGATAAAAGAATGAGAACACTTAGAGCCTACATCATACAGGCAGACATATTAAAGATTAAGATGTGTCATTTAGAATTAGACCTTTGAAACACGAGTTACTGAGAAAGGAAGAATATTTAATGTGTCTTTTAGGAAAACCGATTTCCCCATTCTCTCGGGAAGAGCAGAGGAATGCAGACAGTGAAGTGTACCTTCGTCTGATCTTACATGTGAACGAACCAAAGTGAAACGAGATCATACCATCCAGAGTGATTGCTAGAGACAAGAATTTGTGAATGTAAAAATTATCACAGAAATAAAAAAGTAAACAGCAAATATGGGAAAACACAGTAGTTATAAGAATACAGTATCTTAAAATTACAAAACATCCAGTTGAAAACCAGACAAAGTATCAAAGATCATTTCCAAATTTCAAGTATGTGTTTAATAGAAAAAATTTCAACATCACTCTTCTTTCCCAGAGTATCTCATATTTCAGGAAGCCATTGATAGTAACTCTCATACCCATTCACTGAACTGTAACAAACCTTACTGCATGTATTTGTTCCCAAGGGTTGTAACCCCACATGTTCATGACCAAATGTGGGTTAGTGAAGTGGCTGAGTGCAAAGCAAAATGAAATAACAGCAACAAAAGAAGACAGAACAAGTTTGGTTGACACGAATAGTGACTCAGCATCAAACAGAAACAACATACAAAAGGAGAGGGAAAGCTAAAAGGAAAAAGCATATGACTTAAAGACCTAGGAATTTAGAACATTAAAAATAAAATTTATGAAGAATTTTTAATGTTTGAGCAAAAGCTACATATTATTAAAGGCATTGCCATGAGAAATGTAAAGCTGAAACCACAGAAAACCAGGCTGAAGGTATAATTCAGTGATAGATGCAGATAGGAACAAGGCAAGGCTGTCCGCTCTCTCTATATGTATTCAATATAGTAGTTAAAGTTCTATCAGGAGCAATAAGACAACTAAGGAGATCAAGGGAATGTAAATTGGAAAGGAAAAAGTTGAAGTATCATTATTTTCAGATGATGTGGTATTATATATGAAACCTTAAAGTTTCTTCTAGAGAATTCCTACAGCTGATAAACGCTTTCAGCAACGTGGCTGGATACAAGATTAAATAATAAAAACATCAGTATCCCTCCTATATACAAACGACAGTCTGAGGAAGAAATCATAAGAGCAACACCCTTCACAGTAGCCTCAAGTAACATAAAATAACCTGGGGTAAGAAAAATATTGAAGACGATATCAGAAGATGGAAAGATCTCTCATGCTCATGGATCTATAGCATTTACATAGTAAAAAATGACCATCTTATCAAAAACAATTCAACACAATCCTCATCAAAATTCATGTGCAACTCTTTATGGAGTTTGAAAGGACAATATTCTGAAGTTCATACAGAAAGACAAAAAACCTCAAGAACAACACAGGTCTCACCACCCCTTATTTCAAGGTGTACTCAGAGCTATCGTAATAAAAACTGCATAGTAACAGCCGGGTTAATCGATGGAATCAAATTAAAGAACCAGATATAAACACACACACACACATCTTTAGATATCTGAATTTTTATAAAGAAGCCATAAATACACATTGGAGAAGAGAAAGCATTTTTTAAAATGATGCTGGTCAAAGGGGATGTCTGTCTGTATGTAGAAGAATGCAAATAGATTAATAATTACCACCCTGTATAAAACTCAATCCAAGTGGATCAAAGACCTCAATATGAAACACACTGACAATATCAGACACACTGAAACTGATAGAAGAGAAAGTGGAGAACAGTCTTGAACACATTGTCATAGAGTACAACTGTCTAAACACAACACTGATAGTGAAGGAATTAAGATCAACAATTAATAAATGGGACTTCATGAAACTGAAAAGTTTCTGTAAGGTGAAGGACACAATCAATATGACAAAACAGCAGCCTACAGAAAGGGAAAATATTTTTATCAAGTCCCCAGATATATACCCCCAAATATATAAAGAACTCAAGAAACTAGATTTAAAAAAAATCCAAAGTAGACCAAAACAAAAATCTTATTACAGAATGAGGTGCAGCTCTAAACAGAGAATTCTCTACAGAGGTATCTCAAGTGGCTGAGAAACACTTAAAAGAAATGTTCAATATCTTTAGTTACCAGGGTTGGGGAAATCAAAATGATTCTGAGATTTCATCTTACATGTGTCAGAAAAATTAAGAGCAGTAACAAAAATGACAGCTCATGCTGGCAAGGATGTGGAGCAAGGGGAACACGCCTCGATTGTTGGCAGGAGTGCAACCTTGTATGTAGTGATTTGCTTTGGAAATCAATAAGGTAATTTCTCAGAAGACTGGAAATCAATCTACCTCAAGACCAGCTATACCACTCTCAGGTAAAGGATGCTCCATCCTACTACAAGGACACTTGAACAACTATGTCCATTGTGGCTTTATTTATACTAGCCAGAAACTTGAAACAATCTAAATGTTCCTCAGCTGAAGAATGGGAAAATAAATGTGGCACATATCACTTTATCATTATTATGATACTTTAAAATTTAAGCATTTTATATTTTTTATTTTATGTCATCATGTCTTGAAACCTGTTGTGCAATACAAACTTTTCTCAGCCCGGTATTCTCCTTTTGGAACAGCCACATTTACAGTGCTCAACAGGTATATTTTGCTGATGGCTGCCATGTTGGGCAGCAGGGTTCTGGAAGACGAAGCTTGGGAAAGCATTTTTCCATTGCTGAGGTAGAACTGGATGCTATTGCTGTAAACCTCGAATACAGTTCTACCTTAATTATATCAGTTTTGGTACTTTTGGGGTCAGTTTTGTTGTGGTTCACCGGGGTCCTTCCTGGATTGGAATCAAGGCTACTGTAGGCCCCACAATGGGTTTCTAAGGACCTAGATTCAACAAGCTTCTTTCTGCTTAAAGCAGAAGACTTTTGTTTCCCGCTATAGAAATTCGAAAGTTTGCAACATCACCATAAGGCTTCCCCTTCCTATAGAAATGGAACCCAGAGTTAAAATGAGCTTATGATAATAATGAAATTCATAAAAAGTTAATTAAGTAGAAAAATAGTTTAGCTAGTCTAATAAATTAGAAACTCAAAACCTGGATAGAATAGGGCAAAAGTAATCATATCAAAAAGTCTATGTGCAAATAAATCTTCATAAAACAGAACATGTAGGTAAAATAAATAGTATAAAGACTGAATTTCTAAGAAAAATAAATTGATAAAAATGATCAAATTTGATTGAAGATAAGAAGAAAATTCAAATATTTATAAAAATAATAAAGCCCCGGAAATCACAGAGTTTCATCTTTGTCGAAGAAAGAAGTTTCAGTGATAGAGAAGTCACTCTCTTCAATTTTCCAAACTCAGAGGTGTAAGATGGAAAATAATAAGACACTTTTAAACAGGCGAGACTAGAATTTAAGTTGGCTACACTCCACACTGCTTACCTCAGCAGTTAGTGCTCTTAACTCTCCGAAACATTCACAGAGGTAGTAGAAAACCCTTGTGATTTCAAGTGTTACAACCTACTATGAAAACATTTGGAAAGGGCTGGACATTTTGCTTTGCTTGTCACAGTTTGGGAAAGCGACAGGGCAAAGCAGCAAATGGTTTTGGATTTGTAGTGCTTGGCAGGTGGATAGAAGGAAGTCATTCTTTGCTGGCATTGTCGGGCTGCATTTATTTTTCCATTCAAGCAACTGAAAAAGTAAGTTACTCAAGAAAGGAGATAGCATGTTATGCATGTGATTTATAAAGTATATACGAACATTTATCAACTATTCTTTGATTGTGAAGGAATCGCATACAACTTTTACCGGTATTGGATTAACAAGGAGATGAATAGAATAAAAGAGAAATAGGAAATATTGAACTGTGTTTAGATTCATACCAGCCCCTCCTCCTTCCTTTCTTCTTTCTTACTTTTCTTCTTCCCTACCTGAAGAGATGATGATACATACCTACATATATGATTTGCTTCACCACCTAAGCTATATCTCTCTGGACATCCCTTCACAGATGGCCATAGGTCATCCTATGTGATTTTAAATATAGTCTAGTTGACAACAATGATGGACAATCACACTAGTTTGATGAGTGTTAATGAATGAACTACCGATATAATTTACTACTTATTTTGTCATGATGTAGTAGTTTTTTGACTTCTAGGCTAGCCAATTATCTAATGGATTACTATTTCTAAATTATAAAAGCTCATGTTTTCTCAGATTACAGCCCGTACTCTTATGTATATATATAATATATGCAATTGCATGTATATATGATATATATGTATATATATTTTAAATTAGCTTAGAAGCATTAGGTTTCATTGTAACATTTTTGTTGTTGTTGTGTTTTGCTTTTTCAAAACAGGGTTTCTCTGTGTAACTGCCCTAGCTGTCCTGGAACACTAGCTCTTCTAAACCAGGCTGGCCTCGAACTCACACAGATCCATCTACTTCTGCCTCCTGACTTCTGCGATTAAAGGCGTGTGCCACTCCCATTGGCTCATAGTGACATTTTTAAACATGATTGCTTTTCTGGATTCCAACTCCCTCCTCCCTCAGCCCTAGCCTTTTTCCCTTCCTTGTATCCTTCTACTCAGAGCAGGGCTTCTTCTTCATGTGTTATTTACTCTCTTCTCCTTCCTCAACGTAGCCAACTGCTCATGTTCTATTTGTTAGATCATGACCTATTTCCACTCATGAACACACACACACACACACGCTGAAACTTAGGATCTGTGTATGAGAAAGAACATGTGCTATTTGTTTTTCTGAGTGTGGGTTATTTTACCTAGTACAATAATTTCCAGATCCATCTATTTTTCCTTCAGTTTTCATAATTTCATTTATCCTTATGGCCAAAGTGCTGTGAGAATTAAGCTGGAAATGATATGATTGAATTGGCTTCAACGAGTTGTTTTACTTTGTGAGTCAAGTTCTTCAGAGAGCAATAAAACAACAAACAGTCATCAAGTGCCACAGAGCATTTGACTAGTATTAAACCTGTTAAGGATTTCTCTCTGAGTAATCAGAGAAGTTCAAAGTGAGCAAGCCAAATGGCATGAAGTGATGGCTCTTAGTAGACCTGGCTAGAGGGGACATGGATGCTGTTCCCTTTTATCTGAAGGCAGAGCCTTCATCTTTTCTCCTTCAGTGTGTGTGATGCAAAGCTAAGCAATGTTGTGTAGCAGGCTTTTTCTTTTGGGCCACCAACCAGCTGCCAAATCACAACATGGAGACTTATTATTAGTTTCTAATGCTTAGGCTTAGCTTAGCTCTTATTTTAATGTTTCTATTTATCCACATTTTGCCTTGGGCTTTTTTTTAAAAAAAAACTTTCTCTGTTTATGTATATCCTTCTTTCACTGCTTTTGGTGTCTGTCTGTCTGGCAGCTGCCTGGCTTCTGGCTCCAGGCCTGTCCCTCTCTTTTCCCCTCGTCCATTTCACCTTCTCTCTAGAACCTAGAATTCTCCTTCTACTTATTCTCTCTGCCCACATGTCCCTCTCCTGCTAGCTATTGGCTGTTCAGCTTTTTATTAAACCAATCAGGAGTCTTAGGCAGGCAAGGTGAAACAAATGCAACACATCTTTACATAGTTAAACAAATGCAGCACAAACAAATGTAGCACATCTTTACATCATTAACAGAGGGAGTGAAAGCAAATGTAACACTTCACACAGTTAAAGTAGTATCCCCCCCCACATAAAAAAATACAAGATATCTTTGCTTAGTTAAAGTGATATTCCACAACAATGTTGCTTCTCAGGACAGACTGTGCTGAGCCTCAAGTACTTAAGAAGATTTGTTTATTATGAAAAACTTTTGAGAAGTGAAAACTCAGTCACCAATGCAAATTGTGACCTTGAAACATGGAAAAAAAACAAAGAGCATGAATATAGTTGAGATACCTACAGCTATCTGCAAGTCTTGCAAAGCTATAAGAGATTAAGTGGGTGTAAATATTCCTAGACATAAGGGAACAGGATGCCTCTCTTTGATCATTCTAATTGTTGTGGTTCTGCTGATTTATCCTAACAAAGTAACATGAAAATTCAAACAATAAATTTAAAGATTGATATGAATTTCTTCATTCTCACTGGTGTATTTAGTTTAAATGTATCAATTAATCACTTATAATTACTTTTCAAAATTTCTAATAACAAAATTAATGATTAGGCCTTTATTTACCAATATGATGGAGGTTAAGATTGTTTCACTTTCCAAATTTTTGCTCAGGTGAAAAATTAATTAAGCCCATTGGGAAAATGTATCCACAACTATAGATCCAAAATAGTTGGACAAAATTTCTTATTAAATAAATGAGATGAGTAAAAGGAAGAAAGAGAAACTGGGGCATGGGAGAAGGGGAGGGCAGGACAGAGAGAGAGGGAATGATAAAAAAAGGAGAGAGAGTAAGCGAGTCACAACTTGGATAAATTTAAAATAAACACTGTACTGTACTGAAAGGAAACTATTTAGTTATTAAAATCTTTAATTTATTCAATGAACACTTAAAATGCAATAAAATTACCCTCATGCTCATTTCTAAGAAAAACACACATAGAGCAATAATTATATACATAAACACATCAAATTTCTCTCAGGGTTATGTAATCACATATAGTATATATGCCACACAATGTGAGTATATAATATTGTTGTGCGTAGCCATTAGTAGCTATTGCTTCTTAGAAATTGACTCCTGAGCAGAAGTTCTTAATGTTGTCAAAAGTATGGGATTGAATTCTATTAAATACATGTACTTTGGAAAATATGCTTTTATAATATATCTTATACATGTGTGTGTATTGTAAATCTTCAAACAAGCATCATTTTATCAAGGAGTAGTATCTCTTCCAAGGATGAATTTTTTATAAAACTCATTGGGTTGGGATATTATAGCAAAAGCATGTTTAGAGTGTTCCAATTAAATTATAGATAAAATTTATAATTTACACAAAATGTAAAATCTAAGACATTAAAATACCATGAATAAATGTTTAACAATAAAGTTTATTTTCAATGAGTATTTTTTCTAGTAAATGTTCTGGCACATACAGTGTATCAACATGCTCATTTATTAACACCAGCATTTTTAAAATACAGAGGATTTTAAAGTAGAGGCAAAGTATGAGAGAAAGTGTGACATTACTGTCTGGGTAATTTAAAGAAAATGTTGTTTTTCACGTTTATCTACATGAAATCATGATGTGATGATAAATCTTGCTGGAGAGAGAGAGAGAGAGGGAGGGAGGGAGGGAGGGAGAGAGAGAGAGAGAGAGAGAGAGAGAATTCCCAGGGAAAGAGACAATTGCTACTCTCTTACTGCATTTCCCACCACAGTCTCTGCTGAGGTCCGAGATGACCCAACTCCTGCATCAGTTCCCTCGTTTCCTGAAGTGAAAATTAATGCCATCAAATGTCTCCAGTATCTTATTTACCCCTCAGGTATGTCCTCATTACATTTAATGATACCTGTTGTCCACTCTGTTAGACCACACATCATCAGAGTGAGCATTCATCTTTCTTGTCATATATTTATGATTACATATTAATATGTATGCATGCATACATGCACATGCATGTACATAATTTGCTGAATATGTGGGAAGGGGTTGGCTGAATTTAACCGAAAATTATAGCTACTACAAGTAAGTTTTTCTGAATGAGTAGGGACAGCCCAGCTACTCTGAGCTTTGGAGTTTAAAATTATGATATTTTCATTTGCTCTTTTCTTTCCTCTTTATGCATTTGTGCTTTATATGGAAGCATATTTACTTCATTAGTATTTTAATTTGGGAGAACCATATGTTTTACATAATTCATCAAGCTCTATAGTACAATTCAAACATTCTATAATTTGAGTATGTAACTTACAAAACGTTCATCAGCTGACTGCTCTTTCATATCTGTGTATGTGGAGGACATTCCTTTGTTTTCATTGTAAGTGATTTCATATTGTCATTTAGATTTCCACCATTGTTCCTTTCATGACTTATTCTTCAGTCACAGAAGATACACTAATGAGTGACGGAATTTCTACAAAACATATTAAAATATTTATTTCATCTCATACTGGAATCAAGAAAAAGTAAATAAAGGTATTCTGAGGGTAGCTGATATAATTTTTTTCCTGTCCATTCCGTAGTTCCTATAGGAACTTAAACTGGGTAAAGAAATTTATGTTGGTTGACCACTGGTTCTCACTAGAGGCTGCAGGTTGTTAAAAAAAAAAGAAAAAGAAAAAGGAAACCCTGACCAGGCGACAAGGACAAAGCTGCTGACTTTTCTCTGCACAAAGCATATTCTGTGTATCTGGGGAATGCTTCAGAGAGTGGGCCACCTACAAAGCCACAACTCTAACTCCGCAACACAGTAGTGCCACTTAGTGCCTGACTCTTGCGCTATTTCTGTGTTTGAAATTAAGTTTTAGGGTAGATGATACAGGGAAACTTCAGTATGGTATGTTTGGAGACAGACAGACAGATACACACACAAACACACACACAGAGAGAGAGAGAGAGAGAGAGAGAGAGAGAGAGAGAGAGAGAGAGAAGTGCGGGAAGAAAGCTTTTCAGGGAGTTGCTGTTTATAAAGACATGAGAGAGAAAGAGCAGCAGGCTCTGAGGAGGTCTAGTCTCCTGAGCAGAGATTTCCTTACACTTGATGCTAAGTGCTCCCATTATGATCATGTTGTCTTTATTTTCAGGAGGGTTAGAGGCAGTTGATGAACATCACAATCAACCCTGTAGGAGTTCAATGCATGCAAAATCCATATGAAAGAGTTTTACCATATAATCTACTCTCCTCAACAGCATCTGTATCCTCTCGGTGTGCGTTAGTTTTTTTTTTTTTTCTGATCTTACTCCTCGAATTCCATCTTCAAGCTATTTCTACAGGTGTTCCAGTATTCAATGTCCAAAGTGGAATTTACAAAGTTATTCCTTGCTTGTCCTAAGTAGATGATTAAGAAAACAAACTAATTCTGAGAACACTGAAAAAAATCCCTCTTATGAAATTATACCAGTGCACCCATAGTGAACCTTCTGGAGAATTTCAAAAGTTTTTAAATCCTCTTGTGAACTTACCTTGCAATGAGTAACAACATCGTGATAAAATTAACCTCATGGAAAAATACATTTACAAAAATTGAGAAGAACTTAGATTGCCTTTGATAAAAATTCAAAAGTCACAGGGAATCCTATGTATGCTAACATTAGACATCATAGGGCCCATGGTAGTTGATATTTGAAAGAAATGTACAAGTTCTATTTAGATAGATTAAAATTTATCTTCATTTTAGTCATGTTGAGGTTCTTTATTTGGAAAAATTTACATATCAGGAACAACCGAGTGTGAGACCAAAGCAATATTTTGATTTAAGAATGAGGCAATGCACAGGTTAAGGAAACCACAATTTAAAACTGATCCACTGTGCTTTGGGACAGTTAAAATCAATAATTGGCAAGATTGGCAAGTATGTTCTCTATTTCACGCATAGCGTTTTGTTTCATGCCCATTTAATTTTTCCTTTAAGGTATGTCCTGAGAACCGAGGCATCTATGTAGAAGGGCATGGGAATAACAGTGACTAATAAACTCTCCCTGTACATACTGAATTAATTGCACTACTAATTGCTTTCCTGTTTTACTAGTAATTAAGAGCACACAGTTTCAGTTTCTCTGCATGTGGTCTAACCATTTTCAGAGAAAGCCATAAACCTTGCATTAATGTTAAAGCCAAATGCATGACAATTCCCATTCCCCGTAGCAATTGTTGCCACAAACTAAGAAAACTAGAAAACTATGGAAACTGTCCAGAAATATCAGCATTTTCTCCCTAGCAGAAAAATTCAAACAACCACCATGCCCATCTGAAACAGCAAGATAATTGAGGATCAAAACCTTGGCTGAGTAATTAGCTCTTGACAGCTTCGCTCTCTTGTGCCTGCTGGTGAAGCAGCCTGGGTAGGTGACTGGGGCTCTCCTGACTCTGGAGACAGAACCGCTGTAAACGTCAGTGGATTGCTCTCCCGATGTGCTCCGCGCGGTTTACCAGGCTTCTTTTCCATCTTGGATTGTCAGAGTAAATCTGAATGAAACCTTTTCGAAAGGTGAGGGAGAAATAAAGCATGAAGAAAATCATCCCCTCTGCGCTGAGGATGCTCTATCAGAAAATCATCCCCTCTGTGCTGAGGATGCTCTATCGTCTCTGGGGTTTACAGCTAGTGTTGCTTGAGAATAAACACTATTTATCCACTCTAGGGACCTGAAATGAATGTTAAAGTGCTCTGAAGATGAAAAGCGATAGTTCTGTAAACAAGCACACTTTAGACATTCTGTATTGGCTTGGTTTTATAGTGCAGAATTGGTGTGTTAGTGGTTGGAAAAGCCACCCCCATATGAGTTACAGTGCCTGAAGATGAAGGCCAAGGTCATTATTTATTGCCACCTAAAAGCCTAGAGCAGTTTACAAAATAAATCTGGCTGGGACCCAGAACTAAGCCAGGAACATAATGGAGAGTTGAGAAATACAGAAACTAGTGTCCAAGTGCAGCTGTGTATAATGAATAGAGTTAAATCAGTTATAAAATAACACGGTGATTTTACAATGCATCATAAAACACGAAGTCACACAATTTGTAAATACATAGCAAACGATTATGCAACGGCTTATTCAGGAGGCTGGTAAACAATGTTGGTTTCTAAAGGAGCCTTCCTTTCAAGATACTTGTATTTGTTTATTAACGATTGCAAGTTGTTTGATTTGAGAAATCCAAGCTGTCAGAGATTTGCTTTGCAAAAGTAAATCAATAAAATAGCCATAGAATTACTATTATTTGGACATTCATTATCTCTGAGCAGGAAATAGACAGGGGGATGGTATTCTGAAATGAATGAACGAATCTATTATGACTTTAAGCACTCTTAGATTTTAACCTTCACTCAGTATTCCTTCTTATCTGAAAAATAAAAACTTGCTTTTGACAATTGGTTCATAAGTGCTGATTAGAAATTTGCCTTCGGAGTCTGTATTGATTATTGGTGGCCTTGTGAAGAGGCATCATTTGCGAATAGGAAAATAAATGATGATCTCATAGCCATTGTGCTCTGACATGTTGACTCTGCGCAGAGCGACTGGACTGCTTACTTCATTTGCATTTCACAGTGGCCATACAAGTTGTTACTGTAGATCTTAAATGTCTTATAAAGGTCTATTGCTAAGTTTGCCCAATAAGGTGCTGGTGGGAGGTGGTGAAACATAGGGGATATTTTTTTTTTTTTATTTATTTATTTATGTTTTTGTGGACTTCATCTTCTGAACTGTTGCTTTCTTTTTTATACATATATTTATTTATTAAAGATTTCTGCCTCCTCCCCACCACCGCCTTCCATTTCCCTCCCCCTCCCCTGATCAAGTCCCCCTCCCTCGTCAGCCCAAAGAGCAATCAGGGTTCCCTGCACTGTGGGAAGTCCAAGGACCACCCACTTCCATCCAGGTCTAGTAAGGTGAGCATCCAAACTGCCTAGGCTCCCACAAAGCCAGCATGTGCAGTAGGATCAAAAACCCATTGCCATTGTTCTTGAGTTCTCAGTAGTCCCCAGTGTCCGCTATGTTCAGCGAGTCCGGTTTTATCCCAGGCTTTTTCAGACCCAGGCCAGTTGGCCTTGGTAAGTTCCCAATAGAACATCCCCATTGTCTCAGTGTATGGGTGTATCCCTCGCAGTCCTAAGTTCCTTGCTCCTGCTCTCTCTCCTTCTGCTCCTGATTTGGACCTTGAGATTTCTGTCTGGTACTCCAATGTGGGTCTCTGTCTCTGTCTCCTTTCATCGCCTGATGAAGGTTAATATTCAGGAGGATGCCTACATGTTTTTCTTTGGGTTCTCCTTCTTATTTAGCTTCTCCAGGATCACGAATCATAAGCTCAATGTCCTTTATTTATGGCTAGAAACCAAATATGAGTGAGTACATCCCATGTTCCTCTTTTTGTGTCTGGCTTATCTTACTCAGGATAGTGTTTTCTATTTCCATCCATTTGGATGCAAAATTCAAGAAGTCCTTGTTTTTTACTGCTGAGTAGTACTCTAATATGTATATATTCCATACTTTCTTCATCCATTCTTCAATTGAAGGGCATCTAGGTTGTTTCCAGGTTCTGGCTATTACAAACAATGCTGCTATGAACATAGTTGAGCGTATACTTTTGTTGTATGATAGGGCATCTCTTGGGTATATTCCCAAGAGCGGTATTGCTGGGTCCAGGAGTAGGTTGATCCCGAATTTCCTGAGAAACCGCCACACTGCTTTCCAAAGTGGTTGCACAAGTTTGCATTCCCACCAGCAATGGATGAGGGTACCCCTTTCTCCACAACCTCTCCAGCAAAGGCTATCATTGGTGTTTTTTATTTTAGCCATTCTGACAGGTGTAAGATGGTATCTTAAAGTTGTCTTGATTTGCATTTCCCTGATCGCTAAGGAAGTTGAGCATGACCTTAAGTGTCTTTTGGCCATTTGAACTTCTTTTGTTGAGAATTCTCTGTTCAGCTCAGTGCCCCATTTTATAATTGGGTTGATTAGCCTTTTACAGTCTAGTTTCTGAGTCAGTGGGTTGCCTTTTTGTCTTAGTGACAGTGTCCTTTGCTTTACAGAAGCTTCTCAGTCTCAGTAGGTCCCATTTATTCAATGAGGCCCTTAATGTCTGTGCTGCTGTGCCCATGTCTTGTAGAGTACTCCCACTTTCTCTTCTATCAGGTTCAGTGTGTTCGGACTGATATTGAGGTCTTTAATCCATTTGGACTTGATATCTCCCTTGCTCTTGGATTGGGAGGATCAACATAGTAAAAATGGCAATTCTACCAAAAGCAATCTATAGATTCAAAGCAATCCCCATCAAAATCCCATCAAAATTCTTCACAGATCTCGAGAAGACAATAATCAACTTTATATGGAAAAACAAAAAACCCAGGATAGCCAAAACAATCTTATACAATAAAGGATCGTCTGGAGGCATTACCATCCGTGACTTCAAACTCTATTACAGAGCTACAGTATTGAAAACAGCTTGGTATTGGCATAAAAACAGAGAAGTCGACCAATGGAATTGAATAGAAGACCCTGACTTTAACCCACAAACCTATGAACACCTGATTTTCGATAAAGGAGCTAAAAGTATACAATGGAAAAAAGAGAGCATCTTCAACAAATTGTGCTGGCAAAACTGGATGTCAATCTGTAGAAGAATGAAAATAGATTCATATCCATCACCATGCACATAGGGGATATTTGTACATCAGTGGTGGCGTGCCCTTGAAAAAGAGAGAGGAATGCTGGGATCTTCAGCTCTATCTATCCCAGTTCCTCAGCTTTTGGGCAAGTAAATTCCCTTGTTTTGTGCTATGTGCCATCACCATTAGCTTCAAAATAGCAAGCCTAACCAATCAAAGACTGAAATTTCCAATGCTGTGAGCACAAGCAACCGTTTTCTCTTTACCATTTTACTGTCTCGGGTATTTTTAAGAGTGATGGAAATCTGATTAACTCATGATTGAGCATTTTTATTTTAATGGTGGGAGGAATGAAATAAGAAAGAATAAGTGTTAAACATCCAGCAAGGTAATAAGTGTTTAAGCAAGCTTTCTAATTCCAGACTCTATATTTTCATCTAAATATGCAGATTTTTATGTTAAAATCTAGCTATATTCTGATTCCGGAGGCCTCCGGGTACATTTTTTTATGTTTATCAGTGAAAACAAATTTGATTTTTATCCAGTATGTGCAGAATATCTTGTGGAACTGTCACCTGAAATGACATGATTCCTATTCTTTATGGGACAAATATAAGGATTTAAATATAAGGCAGAAGAGACTCCATATTGAGGTTTAAAGGAAACATGAGCCTCAGTGTTGGCCAATGGCTGTTGGCATTGTCAGACATATTCTTCAATGATCAGTGTTTATAACAGAACTGCAGAGCCCAATAAATGGCAACTGGAGGAGCCAGCAGAAGGTTAGTGTTTATAGGTGGAAGGAATTTGCTCAACAATTGCTTGTTCTTCTAATGATTATTCTCCATCTTCAGAATAAGACCACAAAAATTTTGGCAAATGATTGACATATAACTGGTCCAATGCAGTTTGTGTCTTTTGGTCTCTTAAAAGGATGAAACAATTTTACTGAATTCTTATAGCATTGGAGCTATGTATAAAGTATTGGGAAGTTCACTGTCTGTATTTTATCTGTTGAAATAAGCAAAATGAAATAGAGTCAGAAGCACAAGTCATCCTAGTCTCCCACAGTAAAGTAGTGAGAAAGGGCAATACCACAAACTCCTAAGGAATGTCTAAAAAGACCTCTCAGCTTAAAGGTCTTTGTTAAAACCAGTATTAAAACTAGATACATATAATAAAAAACAAATTACCCAATAAAAAAGGAGCACAGATTTAACCATAATTCTCAATAGAGAAAACTCAAATTGCTTGGTAAAAAGAATGCTCAACTTTGCAATCAGGAAAATGCAAGTCAAAATTGCCCTGAAATTTCATCATTCTCATCTTATACCATGCATCAGAATGGCAAATATTAATAACATCAGTGACAGCTCTTGTTGGTGATGATGTGGAACACTCCTTCATTGCTGGTGGCAGGGAAAACTTGTATAGGTACTATGGAAATTATTGTGGTCCCCCAGGAAGATGGGAACCAGGATCTACCTTAGATCTACCTATATCACACTTGAGCATATGCCGAAAGGATTCTTCATCTTACTGGAGACACTTGGATGTGTTCATGGAGTATTTACCCAACAGAAGAATGGATAAAGAAAATGTGGTACATTTATACAATGGCATACTCAGTCATTAAAAAATAAAAACATAAAATTCACAGGTAAATCAATGGGACTAGAAAAAAATAATCCCAAATCCAAAAAGACAAATATAGTATGTATTTGTTTATATACAAATATTAGCTGTTAAGTCAATGATAACTGAGTTACAATTTGTAGTGGTTAGGTATAGATTAAGAGACTGGGGGGACAGGTAGCTCCATAGAATAGATTATGGATGGATGGGGTATAGAAAGGAGGATCAGATTGGGAGTGGGATAGGAGGAGAATGAAGGGAATACAGGGAAAAACAGCCAAAATAAAGGGTTATTTGAGGGTCAGCATGGAAACTGCAGTAGAAGTCTCCTGAAATAAATATACATATACAAAGGCGATTTAAATTAAATCTCCAAATAGTGTGTCAGTCAGAGCCCCAACTAGTCATCTCTTGTCACCAAGTGAAGTTTCTAGTGCCAGGACTGGGTTACATCTAATTGAGTTGTTGACCAAATCCCCAAACAACAGAGGCTGTTGCCAAGTCTATAGATTGCTCACCACAACCTTACAGCAAGGCCCCATTGATGAAGAAAATACCTATACCACTCACTTAACATGGAGAAGTTGAACTGGTGCCTCCATAGAACCTTCACCCATACATTCTATGGCCCTTGGTACCGGAAGGTACTCTGTATGACATCCCAGTCATAAACCCTCTGGTCAACAATGGTGGCTTGACTACAACTATGCTAGGGAAATGGTGGCACAGGCCTTAAGGGAATAAACAACTAATATCTTATTTGACTTAAGGTTCATTCCACAAGATGGAGCCCATACCCAACATTGGTTGGGTGACCACAAACCCAAGACTAGATAGCCCAGGGACTTAGGATAAAATCAAATATTAATGTTAGTTAAAAAATAAATAAAACTTGCAATAAAATGACTCCTAGTGATATTATGCTATACTCACAGATCAATGCCTTACTCAGCCATCATTAGAGAAGCTACCTCTTGTAGGAGATGGAAACAAATACAGAGATCCATATCCAGACATTATGCAGAGTCAGAGGCCTGTGAACACTCAGCCCTAAATGAGATGTCACCATCAAATTCTTGCCATAGGGTCTTGGGTAGCCCAGTGAAACATGGGGCAGAAAGAACCTTAGAGTTAGAGGGAATGGAGGACATGAAGCTCTCTAAGTCAGTGTGTTCACAGCTCATATGAACTCACAGAGACTGCACCAGGTCCTCTGTATATATTATAGCTTCCAGTTTAGAGTTTTTATGGGACTCTGGAAACAAGTGGGTCTCAGTTACTTATGCCTTCTCTTGGGCTCTTTTCCTTATGGCTTGTTTGTTGTTTGTTTTATATATCCAGTTCCAATGTGTTAGTTTTTGTTTTACCTTATTGTATTTTACTTTGTTTTATTATTATCCCTTAGAAGCCTGTTTGCTTTCAAAGAGACAGTGAATGGATCAGGATGGGAGGGGAGGTGGGGAGGAAATGGGAGAAATAGAGAGAGGGTGAACCACTATTTGGCTATATTATATGAGGAAAAAAAATCTGTTTTCAATAAAAGAAAAAAAAACTAGGGAAAACTAACCAACCAAACAACCAACCAACTAAATAAATAAACTAGTATGTAGAATGCATATGCAGTGCAGGATAAAAATTTCTTTCTTTCTTTCTTTCTTTCTTTCTTTCTTTCTTTCTTTCTTTCTTTC
>JABTXL010004655.1:1997913-2015704 GCA_025134845.1 Neodon shergylaensis | reverse complement strand
TTCTTTCTTTCTTTCTTTCTTTCTTTCTTTCTTTCTTTCTTTCTTTCCTTCATCCCTCCCTCCCTCCTTCCCTTCCTCCTTTCTTTCTTCCTTCCTTTCTTTTCTTTCTACCCTGGGAAGGTGCAAGCCTTTTCCTTAACAAATAAATCTTTCAGTCTGAAGTAAGTATTGCCATACGCTCCCTTCTTTCTCAGCTGACACTATATTGATGTCTATCATTTGTTATCAGCAGTATGGGCAGATCTGGACTGAATGTAGGGTCTCACTCGTTAGTTATAGTTGGAGAACTGGGGCTATGGCTCAGTATTAGAATATCCACCTGGCTTGCCTAAGGCTTCGGTTTTAATCTTTGTTACCATGAAGGAACTTCAAAAAAGAAGCCCTAAAAATGTGTGTCCAAGAGTAAAATAAAACAAAACTTGAAGAGTTGGGGTCATTCTGTAATGGTGACATGTAAAATAATATGACATAAAAGTCGTAGTGTTGGGTCTGGACAGGTGGCTCAGCTTCAATTAAGAGAACATGCTGCTCTTTCAGAGGACCCTGGTTCCATTCCCAGCACTCCCATGGGAATACCTCCAGTTCCTGGGGATCTGATATCCTCTTCTGGCCTTCTCAGCTACCAGGAATACATATGGTACACAGATATACCTTCAAGAAAAACACTGATCACACAAAATGAAAACAAATACTTTTTTGAAGTAATAGTTTACAATTTTTAGGAAAGAATTAGGAAAGAAAATGTAGATGTTAAATTCCATGGAGGTTTAAAGAATTTTATTCTCATAGAAAGGTACTTGACTGAAGTATATACAATTTCATCCAGAAGAACTATTAACACAAAACATTCTTTTTCTTAAATTTGAAGTAATATAAAATTGCCAATATTGCCTGTGTTTGATCCACAACTATGACAGCTTCCTAGTAATCTGTCTTTATGGAAACTCCCTAGTTTAATGGGTTTTAATTCAGAGGAGAGAGTGGGAAGGAAACTCACATTTCATTCCATAATAAGGGTTGAAAAAAATTGTCCATCAAATTTTCCTAGACATCATACATTTTTCAGGAATTATATGTTCCATTTTCTTATTTTAAATGAGGTGATTATTTTGTGGGTTATTTTTTACAAGACACGTGATGGCAATGTAGTCACATGTTCCTTAATATCATAAATAGTCACATTTAGCTTTTGACTGACTAGGTTATAAAATAGACACAACTAGTTGTCATTGCCTATACACTGAGTTTAGTTTTAACTAATAAAATAGCAAAGCAAATATGACAATTTGCTATGGAGTTTGCCTCTTTTGGGGGGGGGGTCACTTTTACTATTGCAAGGGGCTAGGTACTGTTGCATTACCACGGTGGTGGTCAAGGGCAGCCACCAGCTAGACGCCACGGTAATGTCAGCAAGCTTTCCTGAAGAAATCGATTTCTCCCTTTCATCTTCCTGAAGAGATTGAATTCAGATATTGCACAATCTGTAGATTCAGTTTCTCAGATTCAGCTTCTCAATCACAGTCTTATTCTTTCAAATTGATCACTTTACATGATAGGGACAAAAATCTGCTTTCATCCATAAAAATAAACAATGTTTAAACCTAGCTGACTTGTTACAAATAGAGCTAAGTCGAAGATTTAAAACCTCAAAACTGAGCAGATGATTCGGTTGATAGAAGTATTTCCCATGGAAGTCTGACGGCCTGAGTTCAATCCGCCAAACCCACATAAAAAGCTGGATGCTGACACATATCTGTGTCTACCAGGCTAGGAGGCAGAGACCTGGGAATTGGCAGAACCTCGCGGGGCAGCTGAAGCAGCAGCTCAGGAGATTGAGGAGACTCTGTCTACATGGTGGACAGCCAGAACCAGGAAGGCAAGAAAGGACTCCTGAGAGTTGTCCTCTTACACACACATGACACACAAACACACACACACGGACATGGACACACACTCCTGAAAGTTATCCTCTTACCTATCTACACAAACACACACAAAACAAATAAATAAATACGTAAATAAATAAATAAATAAATTTAAAATCAAAGCTCATTAGGATATGAGGCACCCAGGATACTGTGCTGCAACAAATACTCCCTGAAACCATTTTAGCCATAAATACACATTTCTCTACTAAGATCTGATGCTCTAATATGCTAACTACCAATTCTCTGGACTATAAGTACATTATATTTTTTTAATTATTTTATTTCAGTTTTTGAAGCAGGGTCTTTTATATTGCAGGCTGGCCTAAAATGCCTTATCTCATTAAGGATGACCTTGAATTCCTGGTCCTCCACTAGGTTTACTTTTGTTTTCTTGGATAATGAGGATCTGGTCCAGGGGGTTGTGCATGCTAAGCAAGCACTCCACCAACTGATTTACACCCTTAGTCCAAATGTATAAAGCTTTTAAACAGAACAGCGACAGATCTGTGCGGAAGAGCTAACAGACATCACTGTCTATTAATAAGAAGGCAGATGTCCTCATATGGTACCATTTTCTCTCCCAATAAATGACGAAACAAGCTTATTCTTGACAAGGATGTGCACTCTAGGTACAGACTCTGAGAAACCATTATGTGATAAATGTTTCTAGGCATTTAATGTGTCCAGGGCAGGAAATTCGGACACAGCCAGTAGTTCAAAAGCAAGGGTCTTCTAAAAAAATTTGCATTTTTGGTTCTAAGATGGGATATATAGGATACACTTTTTCTTTAGCCTTGCAGGAGCAACACCAGCATTAATTATACACATAGCTTTTCTGGTTGGGTTAAAAAATATTGCGCATGACTCAGCAAGAAATTTCAAGAGCAGTGTGTTCACCTCTGTAATCAAACTTTTTTTTTTTTAAACCTGCAGTCTGCTCCCTATGACGGGGGCTTAGTTGATGTTTAAGAAAAGAGGCCACCACTGTAGTGATCTTTGAGAAACTCCAGGTTTGCTAACAGGAAGCAGTCACTTTCCTAAGCTCCGGGTCCCCCCATCTTTTTACTTCAAGTAGGAAGTCTTCAAGATGATCTGCTTGCTCTTCTGCAGTGAGCCTAAAATTCACCACATCTCCAAACCAAAGGCTGTCTCTCCCTATCCTAAGGGGTGTGTTGTGTTGTGTATGTGTCTTGTGTTGTGGGTGTGTGTTGTGTATGGGGAGTGGGGGGCTCCTGGAGCCTTACAATGGCAACTTGGAACAGGAGCAGGTTCCTCAGATAAATATACAAAGGGCATGGAAGACTGGAAGTCCTAGCTAAAAGGACAGTAAAGGTTCTTGTTATAAAAGGAAAGCTCCGCTTGCCAGGCCCCCGGAAGCTTGGGGGTGGGGGGGAAGTCGTCTCACCTATTTTGGAAACTACTTACAGATGTGGAGAAACCTCGGAATTGCTCACACCAGGGGTTTTTGCAGAGATTTCCTCTGGCTTCCCCCCCCCCCCTTCCCCAATTTCCCACAACCTGTGTTTGTCTTGAGTCTGCTGGGCTGATGGCTGACGTGGAGTTTACCTCAGCGATCCTGCCGCCGGCTCTTGCCCTGTTCTGAGGAGGAAGTCAAACAAGTGAAGCCTAAGGGTACTGGGAGGCGCTGGACATAGGCGCCAGAACTGTCAGAAAATTTGCGTGGCGAGTATTACTTCCAACTTCCCTTCCTGCGCCCACGTGAGCCCTTGCACCAGCCCATCAGCGAGGGCTTAGCGTTTCCTGCTGGTGCGATCTGGAACTCGATTTTTTTTTAATTATTTTTTCCAGTTCTTAGTAAAACTTTGTTGGTCGGGAGGCTGACTTTGAACAGAACTCTCTTTTCTTACCTAAACAGAGGGGAATCAGATACTTCTCTTCCACTCTTGTAGGAAGGTTACAGAGCAGCAAGGCAAAGAAACACACACTGCCTGTTTATCTGGGGGTGGGGTGGGGGCAGGATGGGGAGATTTGCAGCTAAGTTGTCAGGATCCCTCGCGCCACCCCCGGTCTGGCGCTGTGCATTGACACGTCTCTCATCTATTAATTGCGGTTCATGGAGGGCAGATGAGAAATACTTTAGTTTTTATCTTAGTAAAATAGAAATGGAAATGTCAGCGCGCTCCTGTCTGTTTGTTTGTATAAGGCTATCAAACGAAGTCAGAAAGGAGGCTGTGGCCCGGATCCTGACCCTGATTGTATGAATAAGTAAGCAGGATGCGAGTGATTGGGTTAGATGCTGCGAAGATTTTTTTTTTTCAAGTTAGGAAGAGGGTAAAAAGACAGCTTGGAGGGGGGGAAAGAGGCACTCCACATCCTCACACCCCTCTACTCTCCCGCAGCCAGGAGCTTCCCTGGCTTCTGCAGGCTTTTAAGGTCTGGTGGCATAGAAATGCCTGGCCCCCACCCCCTTCCTCGGTCTCCCCTTTCAGTTCAGAAGTGCTGATGTGCAGACCGGATTCATCTTCTCCGAGCGGAGGCGGCGGCGGGCGCAGGAGGCTGCAGCTCGCGCTCGGCCGCGGGGTCCTGACAGCGGCGGGGGCGCGGCGCGGGAGCCCGAGCTCCGGTGGCAGCTGAGCCCTCGGTGCGCCTGTCGCCGCGGCCGCGATCGCGGGAAGTTCGGCCGCTGGAAGGACGACCTGGACCGAGCCGGCTTGGCTGCGGCTGCCCCGGGCCGAGCTCCTCACCTGCCCTCCGCCCACACGCGGGCCCCCAGCCAAGTCCCCCAGCTCCCGGGGGAGCCAGGCAGTGCTTGCCCTCTCTACCGTCCCGAAGGCACCCGCACGTCTCCGGACACCTGAACACTTAGGTCCTAACGAGGAGCTTCCCAGTGGGGAGAAGAGCACTGTCCCTTGAGCCCCTTAGAACCACGAGGCCCACCGGGTCTGGTCCCCTCCTTTACCTCAGGGAGAGGAGGATGGGTTTGCAAGTGCTCTCCCCGAGGATGCCCCTGTGGTTACTGGTCTTGGGTTTTGTTTTTTCCTGGGAACTGTGGGTCTGCACTAGCCTCGATTATGATTACACTTTTGATGGGAACGAAGAGGACAAAACGGAGCCTATAGATTACAAGGACCCGTGCAAAGCCGGTAAGTGACTGTCTAAGTTGGGACCGCTGCGCGCCGCTGGGGACCGAGGTGCTGGAATCTCCTACTGGAAGCAGTGGGGAGCTCACCTGTTTCCTTCTCCCCCTCCCTAGCCCCTCCGCCGCTCGTCCTCTCTCCCCCTCCCTTTTCATTCCCCTCCCCACCCTGCGTGGCCCAAGTTCCCTGGAGTTCTGTGCTAGTAGGATCAGATGCCAAGCACTAGTTTAAGGCAAATGTCCCGTCCTGGAGTTTTGGATCCCTCCCCCAACCACTGTGAAATTAAACAAGCCATAAACACAGCTGGCTTCTGTGGGTTTTAAATGCCAACACGCAGCGGGTTCAATGCATCAGGAGGGGACAAGATCTCCCCTGTTCCAGGACGGCGTTCCCCAGCGTCTGTTCAAGACCAAGTGGGCAGTTTTCCAAAAGGTGGGTGGGGTTGGCATCGCTACCTCCGGACACCTTCACTCTGTTTTACCGGGAGTTTTATGCGTGAGCTTCAGGGCAGAAGGGTGTTGTGGCAACCTTAGAAGAACTCAATTCTAGATAATGTTCCAGTTTTTGGTTTTTAGGGATTTTTTTTTCAATTTTAAAATAAATCTAAAAATATTTATACCAAGTTGCTATTCAAGCTTGTGTCTTCCTCCCTGGAAACAGTCTCTGGGCAACAGTGGAACTGGCACTGTCTGAAGCCCAGGGCTCTCCACGAGGGGTCCGGGAACACCCAGGTCTACCCTTCTCTTCCACTTGCCAAGCACCACCACGCATCTTCTGTCCAGCCTGTGGTGGGAGCCCCTCACACGCGGCTCATAGGGCCACGTGAGCTCAGGGACCCAGGGCTCTCAACACTGGCTGAAACACCATTCAGGTTCTATTGGATTGTGGCTGAGGCAATCTCAGTTCATCGGGAACTCATGACTAACTTTTCGAAGGTTACTCTAGCAGGCCAAAGTAACAAAATGTCCTTGGGAAGCCAAAGGCAAGCTCTGTTCCAAGTCAAGAGGTGTGGCTTCCAGACAAGGGAGCAGAGAAAGGGTAGTCCAGATAGGAAATAGACCTAAGAGTATCCAGATTCCAAGACTGATTGGCAGGTCTGTGGTTGGATTTTCGACCTTTCCATAGGTAAGCAAATCCTCGTTAACCCTTCTTGAGCCTGAAGGAGACCTGTGCTCAGGAGAAGGAAACCGCTGGAAATTCCCTGGTTGGTTCTTACCTAGGATACATTGGCTCCAGTGTCAGATGCGCTCAAGCAGTCTGATTTCTCACTGTGAACATTCTATGTAGATTCTCGTTCGAAACTCAGAGTAGTTTCAGGGGACATCTGTCTTGAACTCAGAGTTCTGATTATGTGCTGTGTTAATAAATTCGCTCTTGTCACCGTTAAAACTGTTTCCCCGTGTTTCTGGGACTTGATGGTTTGGTCCAGGAAATTCTACTATAGCAGTGACTACATGCCAATGTAACTTTTGGTAGGCGGAGTGTTTGTAGTAATGCTACAACTTGGAAAGTGTGCATTTCTTGCTTGTCTTTAGGTATGGGTGAGGCCCCAAATTTATTATATTGCTAGAGAATTGTCTATTGTGATGCTCTTTGTATGAGTCACCCAGCTACCAGGTGTCTAAGCATGGGTGCTTGTTTTTCTTTGCAAATAAATACAGAAAAAAAAGGAAGAAAAGACAGCTTGAGTAATACTAATGTCTCATTTCCCCTGCACTACAGAATTATTTTTAATATGAATTTTGGAATTAAAACAGAAAATAATAACTTAGGATTATTATTGTTCTTTTTTAACCCATTTATGACTATGTGTCTGTACATGTTTGTCTGCATATGTGGAGAAAGAAAGAATAGCCAGTGTAGAAGGCAATGAAGTATGAACATGGTCTGGGGTCTCTTTTCAAATGTTCTCTCTCACCTTTAACATACGAAGATGAAAGGCTATAACTGATCTCTCTGCCTGGAGAGTGATAAAATTTGTCTCTTTCATTAGTACTGTATAAGACAAACAAAAGTTAACATAACCACGGAGAACATGAATACATGAACGTGACCCAAGCAAATTGGGTGAAAAGTAAGTTGCTGGAATAAAAAAGAGCTACAGATCCATTGGGAAAGACAGCCATACAAAGTCAAGAGGCTCTTTCCAGTTTAGGACACCTTTGTTCTCTCTTCCAGTGGGTTCCAGAGTCTGGTCTGGGATGGAGAATTGAGTCCTTTCTGGATGTTGTGAACATACATCCTGATATTCTAATATTCCTTTCACTGTAGAGTGGCTTGATAACACAGTGACAAACAGCTTTACGGTTTTGAAAAGTTCTTTCTTTCTTTCTTTCTTTCTTTCTTTCTTTCTTTCTTTCTTTCTTTTCTTTCCTTTTGAGACAGGGTTTCTCTGTGCTGGTTTGGAGCCTGTTCCGGAACTAACTCTTGTAGACCAGGCTTGCTGTGGGAATTTCTACTGCCAGTAGCCTTTAAGGTACCCACTCACTTGGGCGTCGCCTCGGATTTCTTTTAAGCGTCCATCTTCACAGGCTGACCTCGAACTCCCAGAGATCCGCCTGCCTCTGCCTCTGGGGTGCTGGGATTAAAGGTATGCGCCACCACTGCCCGAACTTTGAAACTTTGCTGAGTGTGTAGCTCTAGTTGGGGTCACAGCATCCCAGTGTGCTGGAGTTTGTTAATCTTCCCACCTCAAAGACAGGAAGACAGACTGAATGACATTAAATGTCTTTGTCCCCTGGAACCCCACCCCAGCTTAATTTTTACCTTTCCTTTCTGAGGCTTTCTTTGAAATACAAATCAACAAGCATAAACCACAGAAATGAGCCCAGACTTTTCTGTAATACTGATTGGTTTAGAGGAAAGTGTGCTCATATCATATGTGGGTGACGTGACCAAGGATTTAATTTCATTTATTTTAAATGTAAGTCCTGGAAATCAAGGTCATAAGTAGTGTAAATATTTATCACAAAGACATATTGCCAGATCCACTCTTAGGAGTCTAGTATATTCTCAATACAAGACTTTCATAGTCTCATTCTATAAAATTCTATTTCAAATAAGACAAAAATCATGGTACCCAAGAGAAAAATATTCTCAGTCATAATTTGTTAGATTTTAAGACTGGAAATACTATAGGAGTGTCAGGAAGCTTATAGGCATTTGGTTGAATTGATTGAGACATTTCTGGTATAAATGAAAATATATCAGTTAGTGTACCACAGATGAAGTCTGCCAGAATGGAAGGTGGCTACTTCTGTGAATGCGTGTGCACAGAGCTGCAGGTAGAGCAACATGAAGGGATGTCTGGTTGGCCCCTTCATTGTATCATACTGGTAGGTCACCTGCCTGTTTCAGTGTGCAGTGAAGTTGTGCCCAGTCTCTGGAGTGTAAAAGGGTCTCCAAAGACACAGGGAGCCTGTGAGAGTTTGTCTTAAAGCAGAGGATGACGTGTCTCCATGGCTCCTTTCATAGGGCGACTCCAGTAAGTGTGAACCAGAAGCCTGACATCTGTGAAGTGTCTGGAAAAATCCAGCTTACAAGGTTATCTGCCAGAGTTGTGCAGAAATGATGTGTGAAAGCAGAGACGAATGAAACGATTGGGCTAAAACCTCTCGCCACTTCCCTGCCTTTCTCCATCCATCTCTCTAGCCTTCTGTCCTTTGTCTCTGCTTTCCCCTTCTTCTCCTTTTCCTTCTGTTTGCTTCTTTATATTTGAAAAGGTATTAAGGATGTTCACGCACATGCAAATGCAGAGATTGACGAAAATGCATTTTAAATGATGAGTAAAAAGTTAGAAGACTGGCAGATGAAATCCAATGTTTCTCAGTAAGTTCATTCTCCCCTTATACACAGGTGAACTTTGTGGGAGTTTTGTACCTTGAAATTCATGAATGCATGATTCTTTTCCTTAAAGGTCACTGAAGTCAGAGATTGCTGAGCTTGCCCTTTGAGAAGCAGCTGCGAGTCCCATCCTGAAGAAATCAGCTTTTGGCATCCCAAATAATTCTTCCTGCTTTTCCTCATGACCAGGGCCCTAGTTTCCATGTACACTAGATCTTGGGGGAAATTTTTGTAAGTTTATAATTTCTAATTTCCAGGCCAGTTGTTTTTGTTGTTCTTGGTGTTGTATTTTCTGGCTGGACAGGCATCCTCTTAGGTACAGCATTTCAGAACTTGCTCAATTCCACATCTACTTTATTCCATCACAACTTGAAATATCCAAACATTTACCCTGATGTCGGTGCCTCTCTAGAGTGCCAAACTCTCATCTGAAGGCCACTTCCAGGGGCTGCTGCTTTAGCCAGCCTCTTCTGTCTTAGTTTTCATGGCTCAGAACTTGAAAATATTTTTTTCTCTTTTTGACCTCTGGTGCCAGCTAACTTAGAAATGGCCAAAATAAGGTTTGCAAAATGGCTGGATAAGGCATTATGCTTGTATACTTGAATTCTATTTTTCATTTGCTGTGAGCACTTCTTTGATTCTTGTTCGGCGGGCTAGTGGGTCTTCTACTTCTCAAGTAGCAGTTACTGGCAGTAAGTACGGGAAAGATACATTATTTTTTCTTGAATGAATTTTCCTAGACCAAGCATTTTTTTCCAAATATTGTTTTCCCCTTTCCATCTTCCCCCATTCCCCCTCTTTTCCTTTTCCCTCCGTTTCCCTTCCCTCGCTTCCCTTTCCCTCTCCTTCCCTTTCCTTTCATGTTCCCCTTTTCCCTACCCATTCCTTGTTTATAGGGTGCCTTGAACTCTTCACAGTTTTGTCTCCATACAGTGTGATTGGAAAATTCAAAATTCAGCTAGATAGTTTTTGTCTTTTGCTGTTGATTTCTTTAAATATTGCAGACATTAACTACTTGTTAGATGAAGGTTCTAGATATTTCTCCATTTCCAGAAGTCATCTGTTCACTCAGTTGTTTCTTTTTTACACATTGGGATCATTTTTTCCCTTGTGTGTCTGCATGTTTATATCCTTGGACAATACGATCTTTGCTTGGATCAAATGTACAAAGTGGCTTCTTCATTCTTCTAGTAGCATTACAGTTTGGGGATTTTATATTTGCGCCTTTAATATCCTTTATATCAATTTTCTAAAATATGTGGGTTTAGTTCCTTCTTCACATAGACATAACTTTCTAATATTATTTACTTATACCTGTCTTTTGACAGGTGTAAGGTACATGTCTGGTAGCTCAGCACCTGCCAGTTGGGGTAAGAGGATTAGGACATAAAAGTGGTTCTTAGTTACGTAGCGTACACAGTAAATTAGGACCTAGCTTAGGCTAAATGGAACTCTGTCTCCCACGTGTGTTTTGGGAGCTTCTGTAGAATGCCATTTGGCTCCAACTGTGTGAGACTACTCCTGGGTCCTCTGTTATATTCTGCTGTTCTGTATGTCTGTTTTTATGTCAGTACCATACTGGACTAATTATTAGAGCTTTGTGGTATATTCTGGAATGAGGTAGTGTGATGCTTCCAACTCTTCTCTTTGCTGAAGACTGAGTTGGCTACTCTAGTTCTTTTGTGGTTTTCTACAAAACTGAAGGATTATTTACTGATTTCAGTGAAGTAAGATGTTAATATTTTGATTTAATTGTGTAAATCTGTTTGGGTAATATACGTGTTTTAGCGATATCCTTGCAACTTTCCATCTATTTGTACACTTTCAATTTCCCTCATTAGTTTGTTGTTGCCGTTGTGTGTGTGTATGTGTATGTTTGTGTGTGTGTGTGGGTATATTGCGTATTGACTACATGTTAATCCATGCTCCGTACGTCTGCCTGTTGTCTGAAAGGCCAATAGAGGGTGACAGATAACCTGAAAGTAGAGTTACAAATGGTTGCGAGCCTTCTTGTAGGTGCTGGAAATCAAACCCATGTTCTCTGGAGAAGCAGCAAGTGCTATTAACCACTAAGCCATGTCTCTAGGCTCCTTTCTGGCGATTTTATACTTTGTTACAGAGATCTTTCTTCTTCCCACACCTCCCGATCTTTTTCCTGTGATGGTTCATGGATTTTTTGTGGTGTCTGTACAAGGAGGGACATATTTAACCCTACTGTCTTTGTTTAGGATTCCTCTTAAATATAATTTAGACTGTGTAAGAACTTAGGAAAGACGTCTTGAAAAAATAAACTGATACATATTAAAAACAACTCTTGCCATCATAATGACTCACTTTTCTATGACAATCTAATATGAATGTAATCTAATATGAATGTAATCTAATATGCAATATAATATGAAAATAATTTCTTTGTTGAAACCAAGTCATTCTCCATTATTGTGCCGGTGGTAACCCTACTTTTAGGGTGTCTTATGTATATGTGAAATTCACAACTAATAGTCACGGAAAATGTCCTGCAGGAGTCTTGGTCCCCAAGACCTGAATTGGAGACTCATTCAACACTGGTAATTAACTGTTACTCATTTTAGAATATTATCTATTGTTTTAATAGTGCCTTAGTCCCTTGACTAAATGGTTTAAACGAGGGCCTTCCATAACATTTTAAAGAAGTGTTAGAAAACACAGATGGATATCCATTAAAATGAGGCATGGTACATCCTGGTGGAACCATCTGGTGTCAGGGATACAGTGATGGTACTAGTAGGGGATCTGTTGCGATTCCACTTCCACATTCCAGAAAAACCTTCTGTATGATCTTGAGCTAGGAATAATGCTAGCCCAGTGATCAGTTAACCAGAGAGATTCCAGGGGATGCAAGATTTCATTTTCTGGGAGATATTTGAACTGACTTATAATCCCAACATCGGGAATAAATTGTAAAATTATCAAAATTTGACAAGTGGAGAATGTTCTTCTCGGGTTTAGAAGGTGGGGCTACTTAGCAATAAGGTTTAAGAGGTTTATTTCCTTTAGTTTTCTACTGAATAATATCACTTTGAGAGAAAAAAATATTTAAAAAATTCTTTCTAGCCTCAATGCTATGAAATGAATTTCACAGAAAGATATGCTTTTTGAGAATGCCAGAAGGGACCTCTTGTTTATTTATTTAGTTCTTGCCTTTTTCAGTCATGAAGGCTAAGTATTGACTATTAGATTTTGAATCATCTTGGCCTAATGGATTGCTTGTTTCACTGGCTTATTTAAAAAAAAATGTGCTTATCCTATCAAGTCGCTCCAAAGAGCTCAGCTATGTATTTGTATTAAGAGCATTGTAAATCGGGTGCAAATTGAAATCCAGAGAGTGAACCTAGGCAGTGTTTGTTTTACTCAGCTTTTTCTCTTGCAATTTACATTTATAGTTTCAGCTAAATATTTGCTGTCTATCACACTTAAAAAAGTCCTTGAATGTTAGCAAGGAGGTCAAAAGTACCTCCAAACAAAATCTAATGGTGTATGTCCATACACTATGCAAAGCATTCAGCTCAGAGTTTAAAAAAGACGCCAACAATGTTTAACACTTTGGTATTTTACCAATGAAAGGAGGAGTCACCACAGAACCCACAATAATATATATGTGTGTGTGTGTGTGTGTGTGTGTGTGTGTGTGTGTGTATGCTATCAGCATTGATATCTGCTGTGCTGCTAATGTTTCTGTTGATGCCCTTTAATTGATGTGATGGGGGAGGCAGAGGTGGAGGACAACGGGGTGTAACAGTTTACTCATTCCTTGCATTTCTCATCTATGTTGAGCTGTCAGCACGTGGACTGTGCACCGCAGAGTCACCTCCAGTGGTTACTGGCCTGCTTGCTCCTATCAGTGTTGTTTGAACTCCTTCTTTGGCTCTGACTGAATGTGAAGTGTTTATTGGGATAATTGCTGGTTCTTGTGTTGTGCTGGGAGCCTCTGTGGCACTGGGTCAGTTGATTGGCTGTTCTGGATAGATGGAATTCTGTTCCTCTTCGCCGATCTGTTTTGAGATGCAAATGCTAAGCGGTTGAAAGTGCATGTGTTTGTATGTGTGTGTGTCTTTTCTAGTAAGTATTATATTTTAAGAAAGGTATATGTGGTCATATGAAGTTACATGAATATAAGTTGTATGAGCATATATACACCGTTTCAGTAAGTAACAGATTTCACACAACAGTAGTCATCTAAGATGATATTACCTAATGAGGTCGTAGCCACCTTACGTCTCTACATATTGCCATACAACAGCCGCATTGCTTAAGGACACATTTATCAAACAGCATCATCTTGCTGGGCAACACATGACTCCACTTCATGGTATAGAGTTTAAGACCTTTAAGATGCCTCAAGGCAGAGCATGAATACGTAGAAAATAGCCAAATGAATAGAAGCCAAATATTTCTGCATGTGTTTGCATAACACAATACTATAATAGCATATTCATATTGAAGAATTATCAATAAAACAATCATCAAAGTCTAGCCAGATGGGGTGGCATACACACCTAATCTTAGAAGACAGGAGGCAGGTTAAGGACGATCACTGTGGGTTCAAGGCCATCTTGGTCAACATTGTAAATTCTAGCTCACCCAAGGCTATACAGTAAGTTTTAGTCTTAAAAACAAAAACGTCTAAATTCCTGCCTTTGTGGAAGGAGTCCCCATCAATCACATGAGCATCAAAATCTCTTATGGATATATGAGAAAACTAAGACCCAGGTGGTCTGGTCTGTCTCAGGGGTAGTGAGTGCTGAGAAATTGAGCCCAGGTTTCCACAGCAGATGCCTTTGCTTCCCTTTGTCTAGTTCCATGCTCTGGACCTCCAGTCAACACTGACTTAGGAAGACGTCCAATTGAGGAGGTGGTGACTCTTCCACAGGAATCCATGTGTTGTGATTTGCTGTCGCGAGGTCACAAGGTTACATCTTTTCTTTGGTGTTTTTGAAT
Source organism: Neodon shergylaensis (assembly GCA_025134845.1). Taxonomy (NCBI): domain Eukaryota; kingdom Metazoa; phylum Chordata; class Mammalia; order Rodentia; family Cricetidae; genus Neodon; species Neodon shergylaensis. The sequence goes on along the minus strand of JABTXL010004655.1, from coordinate 2,001,858 downwards.
TTTAAAGGCCTTATATTCTACTGTCAGAATAAGTCCAACACTTTGCACTTTTGTGAAGCCCTAGTTCTTTTGAGAGACTATCCTTTATGTTTGAGGAGCTAGAAATGGAATACCTCCATCATGTATGAAATAACTAAAAACACCTAAGACTTGTCTTTGTAGAGTTAAATACTTGAGTGTTTGTGAATGTAAGGGAGATGTTGTTGTGTTTTTCTTGCCTATATTTAAATTGTAAAAATAACTTAGTGGTCGAGCAGTTGTCTGGCATGGAAAGTCATGGGTTTAATCCCCAGGACTATACATGTACACACATGCAAAATTTATCATTTTTATAATAAATTGTGCCAGCAGGTTTACTCTGCCCTTGGAGTCACCTTGAATGGGTTAGGGTGGAAGCCAGTAACTAGGGTTCAGTTGCTGCTCATTCAAGTGCTGATACCTCTTACTGCTTCATAGTTGAGATTTTCCACTGAATGTTCATTGAATCCTTAATGAGTGTGAAGAGTATTCTTTCAATTGCTGGCCATTCATGAGAATGATTCATACTATTTATTATATATACAGATGGTTTGTAAGTTTCTTTGAGTAAATGAATAAGCTGTGTAAAGATAGTTTTTAAAAGACATCACCTTTTTCAGCCCTGATATCTAAAAGACCTAAGACTGACTACTTGTAAACTTTAAGGAACAGTAAACTGCTTGGAATTCTAGTCCAGTGTTTGAGGAATTTGACATATGTCCTATATGTTATGTTGATGATAACTTCTTCAAAGAAATTATATTGCCTTTACCAAATTATGTTTTCTAGGGAAGAGAATTTCTGTTTGTATTTGTTTTAGTAAGTAGGATGAAATCTGATAAAAAGAACTAGTCTTCGCTGTTGTATTCCTTTGAAACCTACAAACAGGCAGGCATTTGTTCTTTATAGCCAATATTTTTCCATCCAGAGGAACAAATTGTGTATATCTGGCCTGAGTGAATGTGGCCAATAGACAATCAGTTACCAGGGTTGGAATATGAAGAATAGGAATAATGAACTAGATTGGGAGGTCACATTGCTTTAAATGTATGTTTGCAATGGCATCTGTGTGCAGTTGTCTGGTTGATGTAGTCAACAACAGTTAATACAGTGAATCTTGATAATTGAGAGGACCTTCATGGAATTCTAGAATTGAAATGTCCACAGTAGTAGCAAATCTTTAGCAGATATTATGAAATTCAGAGCAGAATAACATAAACTTCAAACACAAACAAAACTCTAACTTAAAAAATGATTATTTTATTGCATATCTTGTTTTTTTTCTGAATGGTACAAACAGCTAAGTATTTGAGGATTATTTCCCCCACACCACACTATGATGGATAAGAATTGAATCCAAATCTCTGGATTACTACATTGTTTAATCCCCCTTCTCTTCCTTCTCTTATTATATATAGAGACTTTGAGTAAATTTAATTGAGTTTCAAAATTATTTTTCACCTTTTCCAAGAAGTAGAATAATGATTTATTAAGGACTAGGAGGTTGGTGAGATGTCTTACAGGGCAAAAACACTTGCTTCCAAGCCTAATGACTTAGGCAATATTGTATTACTAGGGAGCAACACCCTCAACACAGTGATTCTTACAAAGAAAAGCATTTAATTGGTTCCGGCTTACACTTTCAGAGGATTAGCCCATTGTCATCATGGCATGAAGTATCATGACACACAGGCAGACATGGTTCTGAAGAAGTAGTAGCTGATATTTCTACCTCAGAATATGCAGGCAGTGGGAAACCACAGACTCCGGGCTTGGAAAGGGCTTTTTTGAAATCTTACTTATCCCTCTGTGACACACTTTCTCCAACAAGGCCACAACTTATATTCCTTCCAAACAGTGCCACTCCCTGGTGACCTATATGCCTATGAGGGTCATTCTCATCTAAAGCACACATGTGATGACTTGAGTTTAACCCCCAGAACCCACATAGTGCAAGGAGAAAGCTGACTACTGAGAGGAATTCTTTGACCTCTATAGAGATTCACACACAAGCTAAATAATGCGATAGAAAGAGAGAGAGAGAGAGAGAGAGAGGATGGGTTTTAGAATTAGATACAAATACACTCCAATACTAAACCATCTATTGTACCTATGACTTCTCCAATTTGGTTGTCAACTCTGTTAGGCTTAATTTTATGATATACAAAATGAGGATGATATGAGCATCACAATGCTGTTATGAGAAATGAATAAATGCAAAGCTATGTTACTTTACCTAGAACTGCTGTATTACTTTTGTGCACAGCAGTGCAAGTACATAGGACACAGAATATTTTAAATCACAAGTACTTATTTTTTACGAAGATGATCTTTATAAAAACATTAGTGACCTAAAGGTCTTTTATTCTGCTGTGTATAAAAATGTATTCATTCCCAGGTATTCTAAATCTTGCTTCTTGAGAAGTTAAGCCCCTTACCCCTGAAGATATTTTTCTTTCAAAAAATGTGAGAGGAAACTGATGCCAGCATTTATGCTCCTGAGTCTCATATGCTCAAGATATATTGGCAACGTTCAATTAACATTCACTAGTGTGTGAATAGAATCTTGGCTACATAGTCTCTCAGTAGTTTCTGGTTTGAATTTTAGTTGCCATCTGGATTGCCTTGATCTTAAATAGTCACAATCCCATGTTTACAAAGAGCTAAGTTTGAGCACATGGGTCTCAGCTACAAATGTTCATGGGTTCATTCAACATTTATTGAATATTTACCATGAATGAAGGATGACACAGAAACATGATGTCAAATAGAAATCTTGTGTGTGTCTCAGGTGTGCGTGTGTATGTGTGTGGCATGTGTTTGTGCATGTGTGTGAACACGTGTGTGTGTATTTGTTTATGCATATATGTGCATATGTGTGGTGTCTGTCTGCATGTGCCTTTGTGTATGTATGTGTGTAGAGTTTAGGGTTCAATGTCACCAGATCACTTCTCTGCCTTTCACCTTAGCTTTTTTAGTTATGATTTCTCACTGAACCTGGGTTTCAGTGACTGGCTAGATTGGCTGGCTATCAAACCCTAGAAATCGTCCTGACTCCACATGCCTTGAACTATACTAAGATTGCTAGAATGTGCCCAGAGCTTTGCATGCTTTTGCGTGTTTTAATACAGGTACTACAGCCTGGATGCAGTTCTTCATGATATCATGGCAAGTCCTTTAATGACTCAACCACCTTTCCAACTTCCTCACTTTAATTTTTGCGAACAGAAAATGGTTTATGTCCATGGTTATACACTGGTAGCACAACTGCATTCTAAATTTAGCTTTAGTGTATAATAGTGACATAATTGTATGCTAAAGATATTTCAGTTTAGCTTTTGAAAATGGAAACTATCATAAATTATGACAACTAGAATTTAGAATTTTTTTTCTTTAGTCAAGATACATGAGTACTGCCTGAGAGTACGCTGTGGACGTTGATTCTTGGGAATAGACTGGGATGGGATGCAGCTAGTAATTACTTATGGAATTACTTCAGAATAGCCTATATTAACCAGTCTTGATTTTTATTACTTTATGTTAAGCAACTTGATTTTGAGATTTCAGCTTGTCACATTCTCCCGATGTTATTGAATAGATAAAGCACATTTCTGTACTCTACACTGTGTTCTTATTATGTCGATTTAAAGGCACATGGTTCACATTTTCTTTGTTTACGGACGAGAAAATCAGAAACGTGATAAAATAAATTAAATTAAAGGCTGTTCCTTTGATTTTGAGCTGTTCTACTGTGACTTTGTAAAGTAAATGCAATTGTCGCTTTCTTATGTAAACTCATCTGGATTGTGATCTAGTAACTGACAAACAAACCGGCCTGGTTGTTCAGGAATGTATACACAAGAATTGGCTGTGCCGCTGTACCTGTGTGCCATGCAGGGGAACCTGTGTGCCATGCAGGGGAACCTG
>JABTXL010004655.1:1983971-1994394 GCA_025134845.1 Neodon shergylaensis | reverse complement strand
ATATATATATATATATATATATATATATATATATATATATATATATACACACACACACACCTTTACATGTGTTAGTCAACACATGAACATTCATATTATCTATACACACATTTAAAAAATTATTTAAAAGTTTTTCTTTTCATTTTACATACCAGCTGCAGTTCACCCTCCTTCCCCTCCTCCACCTCTGTTCCCCCACTATTCCCCTATCCAACCCCTCCATCCACTCCTCAGAAAGGGTAATGCCTCCAATGGGGACTCAACAAAGTCCGGCATATCAACTTGAGGTAGGCCCAAGCCCCTCCATCCTGTACCTAGACTGAGCAAGGTATCCCTCCAGAGAGAATGGGCTCGAAAAGTCAGTTCATGCACTAGGGATAAATCCTGATCCTGTTGTCAGTGGCGTTACAGACTGTCCAAGCCACAGAACTGTCACCCACATTCAGAGGGCCTAGTGGTCTCATGAAAGTTATATGGCTATCAGTCCAGAGTCAGTGAGCTCCCAGTAGCTTGGGTCAGCTGTTTCTGTGAGTTTTCCCCATCATGATCTTGACCCCTTTGCTTATATACCATACTCACATTTTTTAAAAAGTTGTTTAACTATTACACTTGTAAGTTTTGATAAATTTATTAACATCTTTTCTATCTCATATGTTTTTTCTATTTTAAACTATTTATTAATGGTATAGAGAAATACATTGGCTTAATTTCAGATTTATTTTGTTTTTAACTACGTGTATACATGTGCCCATGTGAGGGTAGTGTACATGTGAGTGCAGGTACATACAGAGTGTAGGAGAAGGGCTTGAATTGCCCAGAGTTGGAGCTGCAGATAGTTGTGAGCTGCCCAGTGTGGGTACTGGAAGCTAAACTTGGTTCTTCTTGAAGAGCAGCAACTTCTTTTAACCACTGATCCACCTCTATCACTCTAACCTAAACTGTACTTTATTCTTTGCTACTTTATTCATCTATCAAATCTCTAACAATCTCTTATTAACTACATTAATTTTTTTGCTGTTGTTATTTGTTTGTTTTGTATTTTGAGACAGAGTCTTCGTTAGCCCAGGCTGGCCCTGTTCTTCCCATGTATCTGAGAAAGGTTTTGAATTTAGATTCTACTGCTTCCACTCCCCAAATACTAAAGTTCGAGGTATGTACTCAGCTCCTCTCATTAATTTGATGATTTTCCCTATACCTCCCACATATGAAACCAGGTTATTGTAGATAAGCATGTTGCCTTACTTCTTCATTTATATTTCCCAGTCTTTGAGTTTATTAACTTTTCTTGGTGGGCTGGTTCTTTCCTAGAATTGTATGCAAGTGATTCTTGCTCGCCCTGTTCTCAATTTTAAAGAGCAGCTATCAATTATTTATCAGATATCACATATTGTGTCTTTTAACCTACAGATACTATCTATCAGATTAAAGAATACTGCAATTTTTAAATTTGGATTTTTAAACTTCACGTAATTTTGCTTATTAATTACAGTTTATCAGTATTCTACAGTCCTGGGATGAATCACGTCTGAGTATCCTCTCCTTTTCCTCCTCTTCCTCTCTCTCTTTCTCATCTCTCTTTAATTTTGATGCATTCAGATACTGAGGGAATTTGATTTTTATATCTGTCATTTTTACTGCATTTGGAAGCTTTTGGTTGCTTCTGTTGGATTTGAGCAAACTAATATCGAGAACCACTTTACAATAAAGCCAAACCCCAAGCTACTGTGGCATCATCATTTCTGTACACATATACTAGTTTGGAGCAGGTTTTGCTTGTAATCTCAAGCGACATTTGCTTTCACTCCCTATACTTAGCTTAAAGCTTCCAGAAAAATCACACTTTGCACAGGTACCACGTGATGGTGTGAATTTAACTTTCATTCTTCATTATACATTTTAATTCCTAATTTGTTAGAGTTCATTCTCTCAGCCTTTCCAGCTATAGTGTGCCTTATTCTCTTTTTTTTCCCTTTGAGTCTCAGAGGACAATAGAACTCAATAATTGTGTGAACCATGTAGTACCAAGATCTTTAGTTTAAGATCTGACTTTATTCTTTTGTTTCCAATTCTCCTAGCAGCCATATCTTATAACTATGGTATATTATATGTCACTATATAGTAAATATGTATAATATCTCACCTATCCATTTTTAAAACTCATAGATTGATCCATCTGAGAGTTTAAAAACTTGTTAATTGTTTGGGAAGGTCAATATGTGTGTGTACATGAGGGTGTATGTGTGTGTGTCAAGGCTGAAGACTGGGTGTTACGTCAGGAATCATGCTTTATTACCCTTTTACCTTATTCTTTGAGGTATGGCCTCTCAATCAAACACAGAGCTTGAGCCGGGCAGTGGTGGCGCACGCCTTTAATCCCAGCACTCGGGAGGCAGAGGCAGGCGGATCTCTGTGAGTTCGAGACCAGCCTGGTCTACAGAGCTAGTTCCAGGACAGGCTCCAAGGCCACAGAGAAACCCTGTCTCGAAAAACAAAAAACAAACAAACAAACAAACACAGAGCTTGTTGACATAGATAATAGTTAGCCAGCTTGTTCCATGAATCTTCTGTCTCTGCCTGCTGAAGATTCAATTGCAGGAGGGCTGCTATGGCTCTTAGGCCCTGACATGGGTTCTAGAGATCCAAACTTCTGAGCTCTGCTTGAGCAGCAAGTTGTTCAACAGCTGAAATGTCTCACAGCATACTAGTCTGATCTGTTGATAACTACTACTTTAACTTTACTTTTTGACAGAATCTTATTCTATAATGTAGGCTCACTTTTGGGACTTGTGATATTTCACCTTAGCCTCCAAAGTGCTGGGATTACATGTGCCTCCATGCTTGCTGGTAAAGCTACTTCAACCTTAACTAAGTGGTATATTCAGTCACAGTTTTCAACATTGTCTTTCACTTACATTGCCTCAAACAAAATTTCATTCTTTTAATTTGTGGAAATGTAGATGCGAAGGTTTGGTTGAGGGATTATAGTCCTCAACTCCTCATAGAATAATGCTATTCTGACGTCTTAATATAATGCCAATTATCATAGTCAACCTATTTGAAGCCAATTATGCAAATAGGCAGAGTTAGTAGTGGTGACTTGTGTACATGAATAGGGGTTCATTAGGAGGGTTACCCACTGACCCACACTCGGCTCTTCAGGCATTAATTATAGCTCCCCGTGAATTATGCCATTGTGGTTTCTTTGAGTTGAGACTGTTCTCTCTCTTTTCTTTGGAAGCACAAATGTTCATTACTGGGTGAGCATGGGTCCTGAACATGAAAGATCAAATCTATCAATGTCCATAGAAAGCGAGATGTTGGGAAAGGAACCCTGAAGGAAACTAGCTTGCTTTGCTCAGTGTGCCCCAACGATGCTCTTGTCCTCAAATTCTTGCATCTCCTCCTTTTTTGCCTGTGTGGAACATGGGGCCAATCTTCATGTGGACATTGGTCTGGCGTTCATTAAACTTTTTTCTCTTGTAATTTTCTCCTCTAGGAATTTTCATACCTAGGAAATATGAAAGAACCACTAACAAACAATAGCAACAATAGAATTCAAGTGAAATGATTATACACTGAGGGAGTACTAGGGCACTGAAGTTTAAATGAGGGAGGGAGGAAGGAGTTAAATACAACTAAATATGTAAGAAGAAGACACATGGAAACTTACTATTCCATAAGCTATATTTAAGCAAATTAAAAAATAGAAATTCTAGCTAAAGGATCCAGACTACCCAGTGGCTTTCGAGAACAAAACCTGAATTATTAGAATGTGTATTCATTCATCTGATGGCCAATCAGTAGTGAAGCCTTGTTTGAAAAGACAAACCTGGAAGCATTGGCACTGTTCAACATGAGGGAAATAGTTGACTGAATTATGTTGCATTTCTAGGAAAGAGCATAGGTAAGGTATTTTGGAAGTTAGTTATTTTGAATTGGACAACTAATTGGTGGGCTCTTCCTTGGGCAAGACTGTTCCTCTCATGCTCAGAATTCTTTGATTGCCTGTGGTATTTTGTGTAGGGATGAGGCCTTGTGGACTTTTCCTGTCTATTTTGGTATAAAAACATATACAAATAGCATTATATAGACTGAGTAGTTTATACTCAAGCTCACAGAGATCGGCCTGCCTCTGCCTCCCTACAGCTGGGATTAAAGGCGTGTGCCATTATGCCATCATCAACTTAAAATCCTTAAGAGAATAACAGTAAAGACTGTGTGGAAATATTAGCATTTTATGATGAAAATTTTTAGCATGGGATTATTCATTTGGATAAATAATTAGATTATAATTGTAAAAGTGAGATGTGCACATGAACTGTTAAGAACTGAAAAGATTTTTAATAGGTTTTGATATGTGCATGCTTGTTCCACACACACACATACACACACACACGTGTGTGTGTTTATATTTATGCAGGTACATACATTATTATGTACACAGATATTTGTAAAATTCCCACTCAGATCCATGTTTTATAAAAAGTCACAGGGAGTGACTGAGAGTTTTGTGAGCTTCTCTAATTCTCCTTTTCCCTGATGTCATCATGTTTATGGAATGGGTCATCAAAGAACCGGCATCACTTCCAAAACTTCAGTTTCATAGTTGTGAGTTTGACTTAGAGTTGTTCTGTGTTTTCTTCAGAAACCAGAATACATCAATTTTAGCAATTGCTTGCAGCTAAAACATATGGAAAAAAACCCTCAAAAAATCTGATGACATGATTATGCTTTGAGATAATTTCAGTTTTGAATGTATATATGTATAAATGTGTGTGTGTGCATGTGCTTGTGTGTGTGTGTGTGCATGTGTGTGTGTGTTGTGTTCTTTGTAAATGCATCATAAATAGATATGAGCTGGCTTTGAGTAGTTAAAAATGATTGGACCATAATGAATACTAAGTATTTCTCTAGTAATTTATATTTACCAAAGGATGTTTATGTATCAAGAACAAATTTCAACCTTTTATGATAAACATTATTTTTGCTTAAAAAATAATCTTAATTAAAAACAAAACTAAATGGCTTTGATATGTGAGGACTTCTGATTTTGAACCACCTACTTTTCATATTGTAGCATCCATTAAAGGAGAGAGAAGACACATAAGCTAATGTCAAGTGCAATGATACCAGTTAAAGAAAGTTGGAAATTAGATATGACTGAGGAGAGGCTAGATTCTGAAGCCTCATATGTGTCAATGAATGTATGTGAGGTGGGGCAGGGGCAAGGACAAGCAGAGATAAACTAAGACTCTCTGTGTGTAGAACACACACGAGCATAGTGCAGATTAGGACATCAATAACAGAGCTAGAGGAACTCCTCATATCCTGCATACATGGTTTGTAGGTAGAAACAACTGAACATATTAATGAGTCCCAGCGTAGGATTTTAAAAGGGGGCATCATAAATGGTAATGCTGATGTTAGGTAGATAATTGGGCCTTTGAATCTAAAGTTCATAGGGGAATCTGGGCTTGAGATCTGCACTTGGAATGTAGGTACTCACAGTGGTGACCTTGGGTTTCTTCTATGGAAGGATGGTTGTCAATAAAGAAGAGAAGTGGTTCAGGGTCTTTGTCCTGAAATATGGCAAAGCTTTGGATATTAAAGATAAGAAGGAATTAATAAAGAACCTGATATTATTACAATTGTTGAAAAATAAGCCGAAATGGATCTAGTTAGAGTGAGAAAGCTGGAGAGCTATGATGAAATATAGACAACCTTTTCCTGAGCCCATTCCCTGAGCCTGATGCTATAACAAACATTGATACATGTAAGCAAAGCCCATTTTTTTCCTTTGTACCACAGTGATAAACACTTTTAGTTGTTGTGTGGAAGAGTGTTCACTTGGTTTTTATAATAACAAAGAAAGCCATCTCCATTACCACCATCTCCTTCTCCTGCTTCTTCCTGAAGAAGCGGAGACAAAAGGAAGTGGAAAATTTCCTTGTGATTTTACAACAGCACTGTCTTTATCCCAATACCACATGCGCTGGTCCATGTTGCTAAAGGTCTCAATAAATTTCTAGAGTGAAAATAATCAAGGGTGAGAATAAAGTAGAGAAGCAACTGATGCCATGGGAAACTAGAGAGGAGCATGCAGCACACGGTGCTGGTGTGATCTGTAAGTATAGGAACTATCAGAGGATGTAAACGTTAGCTGAGAGACAGGATGGGGCACAGTCCTGTCTGCTTAGGTTTCTCAGAGCTTGAAAGGAGTTTCTCAAGGTTAGCATTGGTAAGCACCTGGCTTTCACAAGGAAAGGATTTGCATGCTCATTAAAAAGCCTGAGGCAGCACACATGTGCAGGCGTTATTCTAGGGCCCAGGTTAGGCTAAGAGCAAGAGGAAGACCAGACCGCCTTCCAGCGTCCTTGGGTTGTTTATGGTCAGGATGGATTGCTTCCTTTAATTTCATAACAAAATTGAAAATGGGAACCACTTAAAGTCAAAATTCACTTAAGAACTTTCTGGACACAAGTAGAAAGATACAGCTCCTATCTGTTTGGTCTCTAAATCTGAGTTTCTTCTTTTATAGCATTTGGCAGACTGTCCAGAGTCCCTAAAACAAAATAGTGTTTACATTCTGTGATGTTAAATGGAGCCACACATTCCAGAATGTGGGACCTTTTTGTATCTCCAATATAAAAGCAAATGTTTATATTAATGTGTCCAAGGAAATCGGGTAACCCTACTGCTACATTGTAATGCAGCTCGGTTATAAGATATTTTATATTATTTCAAATAATCAGTTACTTGAAATAGTTCTTGCTATTTACCACCCATTGTCCAGTTTTACCTATGAAGACTTGAGACTTGTCAGGTCTCCATGACTATATAGCTGCTATCTGATGAAACACGAAATACTTAAAGATTTATTTTTACTATATTCAATTATGTGTATGCCTGTATATGCACAGGAATTCAGTGCCCACATGGCTAGAATTGTCAGATTCCCCCTGAAACTGGAGTTACGGGCAATTTTGAGCTGTACAATATGGGTGCAGGGATTAAGCTAGTCTTATCATCAAGGGCAGAATGTACTCTTAACCACTGAGCTCTGTCTAGACCCCACCTCCAATCTTAATTGCTGAATACATATGCTTTTTGTGTTTTGATACTGTATACACCTTCTCTGACACAAGGCATTTGGTGATAGACTTTAGGTTGTTCAGAGAGAGAAACCAGGGTTCGTTTGTCCTGTCAAGTTTCCTCTTTTCTGGATCATCATGACTTTCTTTTCGAGGTAATAGTTCAATTTGGTGCCCCATCCCTGCTTGACATAAGAAAACCCAACCTTATATTCTTCTGTGTAAATGTATTACTTTAACTTTAGTGCCCTGAGGCTCAAATGGACTGTAATACATGGACCTGTTTGAGAGTATTTCTTTTTTCTATGGAGACATTTAAGTCAAGAGAGTCCTTAAACACTACATTTTTTTTCCATAGACAGAAAACAAAACAATAGTCTTTCTGGTAGAGCCACCTTTTCCTTGGCTTAACAATTTATGGGTGCAAATATCGAGTTTCCTGAGGATTTTCCTGGTCCTAGTGTGTCGTTTTATTCAGATTGCTGGACTAGAAACTCTGACTTCAGTTTCTCTTCTAATTATCACTCTGGGAGGCCTGCTCGTTTTGGCCCAATCCTTTCTTGCTTTACACTTCTCATTCCAAAACTTGACTGACCTTTCTTCCTTCTCTTGTTAGGCATCCTGTCTCTGTAATCCATGAATATGGTCTTAAATCTGCCTGGAGGAGCTTCTTAGAGTGGTAGGCTCTGATGTATAGAACAGAGTGCAGGACTTCCTATCTGGATTGGACCTGGAAATCACTGTAGAAAGGAAAGCTTTTGTGCCTAACTAGTTCAGGAATCTTTGCTTTATCTGATATAAACTCCTATATAGATCTTAGTTCAATGGTCTGGGAGGTTGAGAAGGAAGAGATAAGCAAAATATTATTATATTATTGTGTAATAGTTCATTATGGCACCTTGTTTAGAAACTTTAGTATCAAGAATGAATTATAACAAGAATACAGTGTAAATACCAGAGAATGTTTCTGTTTATACTTATAGTTGTGTAAGGACATCATAATTAGGTTTGGAATTGTATGTCCCCAAGTGGTCCTCATCTTACCATATAATAAATAAAAAGCTTTTGGGCTGAGTTCCTGATTTTTCCTTCTCTAATCAATGAACTACTTTAATTACTTCGTAGTCCTCAAGCGAAATTTCTATTCAAATCATCATTATACCACACACAGTGTGAAACAATGACATGTCCGTTCCAAACTGTTTCTGAACTAAGAGATTTTAGCCAAATTTCCCAATAGATATGTATCTTATTTGAATAACAAATCCAAGTCAGTTTAAAAAACAGTGTTCAGTGTTTGCTGTGATGAAAATCTTCCATGAAATTAAAGCTAATTATGTTAACTGACCCAGTGAATATTTAGTAAATGTCTACGTATGCTAAGCACGATTTAGATGCTAGAGAAACAGTGAGTGTCTCCATGTTCCTACCTATGTTGGCAGTAGGAGAGTGTTGTAATAAGAGGGGCGGGGCTGCGTCTCCAGTACCCCGGCCGCCTGCTCGGCTAGCTTATGCCCGAAATAACAACACACAAATTGTATTCATTTAAACACTGCTTGCCCATTATATCCAGCCTCTTCTCGGCTAACTCTCGCACCTGGACTAGCCCATTTCTAATAGTGTGTGTAAGCACCCCAAGGTGCGCTTACCGGGAAGATTCTAGCCTATGTCCATCTTGGATTGGAGCTTCATCGCTCATGTCTGTCCGGGAGACTGGAGCATGGCTTCTCTGCTCCCGAGAGCAGAGCTGTCGAGTCTGACCTCACTTCCTCTTCCTCCTGACATTCATTCTGTTTACTCCACCCACCTATGTTTTAACCTATGAAGGCCAAGCAGTTCCTTTATTACTTAACCAATGAAATCAATAGATTGATATATGACACTCCCACATCAGGAGAGGGCCTTTTGAAAGCTGAATTTACTTGTATGCCTCTTAATGCTATTTTCCTCTTTGAGACAGCCCATGTAGATTACCTTAGAACTACTGGCTTAATTACAGAGAACTCTTAAGAGCATATAAAATGATATATAATTTTCTCACCTAAGAAACACACAGGTCAAAGCAGATCTTGCTTAGGCATGAAGGTCTAGTTGAAAATATTTTAATATTGTGTTCCCAGGCTCTCTCCCCTTTTACTGAGCCTGTCTGCCCTGCATCTCACCCTTAATTTGCTGTCAGTAAAAATGACAGCTGCCTTCTGGTAGCTAGTTAAACTGAACTATTATATACAGGATTTATATTTCAGTTTATCCCTAACTTATAGCATCAATGGGTAAATTACCAAATGGCAAGACAGTCAACATGTTAAATCTCCGCAATTCTCCACCATATTTAGTAGTTTATTGTAGGAGTAAGAGATTACGTGCAGACTTTAAACATGTCTAATTGCCATGTGCAGTCACAACCTCCATTAGATGATGCTGTCTGTAATCTGTTGGTGAGTGTGCAATGTTGTATAGAGTTGCTTTTTTCCTTGCTTTTTCAGGAAACCAAAGGTTCTTCTCACAACACTTAACTTGTACAAACTTGGAAAAGCTTTGAGGTTACTCATGTTTGTTTTTTTTTGTTTTGTAAATAACACACCTATATAAATATATTTCATAAGTAGCTTTACTGTGTTTTTAGATAATATACAACCAAGAGAATATGTTCTCTGAAATAGTTTTACATTAAATATATACTTGGGAAAGAGAGAATATATATCTACCTGCAAAATAGGACTACAGCTTATTAAAATAGCACACATGTGAATGAAAAGGACCAAGGAACATCTGTGGATGTCCTTGGTGCTGTTATCCAGTGCTCTGATTTCAGGAAAGCTACATGAGGACATGATGATCAGGCCAGTTGAGGGTTACGCGAGAGAAACCCAGTGATGCTGCCTTTGCAGCAGGACACCAAGTGTGGATAATGACAGTGTCTGTGCAGAGCTGTGGGAGGCATGAGACTTCACCCATAGGCTAGCAAGCTGCTACCATTCAACAGGTTCTGGCAGAAATCCTGTTCATATTTTTAGACACCAAAACCTTTATTAGGCCTGGCACTGCCGAGGGCATAAGGTCATAAACTTCAAGTCTGTGGGAATTGCTCTTGCCCTGTGAATCCTTGGGGGTGGCACAGAGTGGGTTGGGTAGATCCTGAGAATGAAGAGAACTTTCTATGCTCATGGAGGGCACTGAGTTTGTGTGGCCATGAAAAATTCTTAAAATAGGTTGTAAGCAAACACAGCTAAGATTTGCTCCAGAGAGAAACAGAAGGGATAGACAGAGACAGGAGAAATACAGGAGAGAGAGAGAGAGAGAGAGAGAGAGAGAGAGAGAGAGAGAGAGAG
>JABTXL010004655.1:1960523-1983961 GCA_025134845.1 Neodon shergylaensis | reverse complement strand
GAGAGAGAGAGAGAGAGAGAGAGAGAGAGAGAGAGAGAGAGAGAGAGAGAGAGAGAGAGAACCGGCCCTCTCTGAATCTGTCCTTTGGCATCTCTGACTGGCCTGTTTTCTATGAACAACTCCATGAGAAGGCAACCCAGAACAAAGGACATCAATGTTTCTTCTGACGAGTTGTGAAGCAACTCAACAAACTCTTAGAATTACCTCTCCACAAGCCTGAGCAATGAGTAGACTCTTGGTTTAAACTGTGCCAGAACTGAGTATCCAAGTCTGCTACTCTTAGATTATTCGGCTTTAGCTTGGGACATTCCTGTTGTACAATCTCTGTTTTCGGTAATATTGGTGATCAATAATGTGACTAAAATAACTAAGTAAGTACAGAGGGGAATTCACAATAGATTGGACTCTTCCAAGTACAGAGGGGAATTCTCAATAGATTGGACTCTTCCAAGTACAGAGGGGGATTCACAATGGTCAGACTCTTCCAAGTACGGAGTGGGATTCACGATAGCTCAGACCCCTCCAGGTACAGAGAGGGAGTCACAATAGATTGGACCCCTCCAAGTACAGAGAGGGAGTCACAATGGATCAGACTTCTCCAGTACAGAGGGGTATTTACAATAGATAGGACCCCTCCAAGTATAGAGGAGGATTCATAATAAATCAGACGTTTCCAAGTATAGAAACGGATTCACAATAGATTGGACCCTTCCTAGTACAGAGAGGGATGCACAATAGATCGGACTTCTCCAGTACAGAGGGGGATTTACAGTAGATCAGACCCCTCCAAGTACAGAGAGGGATACCCAATAAATCAGACCTGTCCAAGTACAGAGAGGGATACCCAATAGATCAGACCTGTCCAAGTACAGAGAGGGATACCCAATAGATTAGACCTGTCCAAGTACAGAGAGGGATACCCAATAGATCAGACCTGTCCAAGTACAGAGGGGGATTCACAATAGATGAGACCCCTCTTCACCCAAACATACCACAATCTGAGCACAGCAGCCTCTGTGTGGTTGTGTGGTTCTCAGTTTTATATTTATTTCACTTATTTGTATGTGGCGTGTTCACATATGAGTGTGTGCAAATGTCTAGGGGGTTAGAGGTATGAGATCCCCTGGAGCCAGAGTAACATGCAGATGTGAGCCCTCAGCTGTCTAAGTGGGTTCTGGGACCTGAACTCAAATCCTTTGCAAGCTTCAAATGCTCTTTTCTGCTGAGCCATCTCCTAAACTCTGTCTCTGTATTTCTTTAAGCCTGGTGAATAGTAGAATTTGAGAGTTCTTTATTTAGAATGCATTTTAGACTTGGGACGTGTAATGGGCTAGTTTGAACATGGAACCCTAGCTAAAACACAAAAATCAACTTTTTTTTTCAGACACACATTGTATAAAAAGCTTAATAGTATTGTATATAATGTGTTCAGTGCCTCTACATTTTGATTATTACTTACCATTTGATGTTAGATGAAGTTAGATGGGGAAGTTAGATACTTCATCGGTTATCAAAAAGTTGCATTATAGGAAGCACTAGGATTTTGCTTTTTGTATTAGGGATGAATACTCTTTACTAACTTGAACTGGAGTTTTCTCTTAATAAATTTATTTTGGAGCAAAAGAAAGAAAGTGTACGAGAGAAACAAGGACCGACTATTCATAAAGGACCCTGTAAGCAGGCAGAATTGCAGAACCTCTGCAATCTGAGTTGAATATTACAGTCAGGATAGGAGCTTTGCAAAGTTGATGGAGTGATCTCATGGACTACAACCTTACTATATATTTCTTTTCAGGGAGATGGTGTTTTTTAAGTTGAATTCTATGTTCCTTGTTGGTATCATTGAAATTTTAATGCTGCTATCTTTCTCTTCCATTCAACTTTATCAATGAAATGAGTGAGGCCAAGGAAACGGAGAATCATTTTAGAAATTATTCATCGAGAGAAAGAGAGAGATAGATTTTTAAAATCAGGAATGATTCTTATACACATAGACAAGTCCATGGTTAAGTAAATATCTACCCTGAGTTAATATCTTATTTGGTAAGGAACTGGCCACGATGTAAGAAAGCTCACTCCAGTTTGTGACTAGCTTGGCCCTATGTTGAAAAATAGGGATTGCTCCTTAAAATCACTTTAAAATGACAAGTTTCTGAGCTGCAAATTCAGGGTGGTCTTAAGGACAGTAAACAAACAATTAAATCTGCTACCAGTGAAGTTTCCAGGTTTGGGGAAATTGGCTTGGTTTCCTGTGTAGTGAGAGGCAAAGTAATTCTGAAAATCTCATCACAGACAAATGCTATAGGATCTTAGAGCGCATCCCTCAGGATGCTGTGTCCTCCCCCTTCCCCCCCACTTCTGCCCCCCCACACTCTCTCAGGAGTTGCAAGCTATAGGCACCTTCCTAGGTCAAGGTCCCCACCTTCCCTGTTTGAATACATCCATTCTCCTTTGACTTGTGTCCCATCTTGGCTTCTGTTCTTTGGAAGACAACTAAAGGTAAGAGAATGCGCATTAAATGCCTGTGTGTTTTAAACACCTGAAGTTTAGATAATACAGGGGAAAGGGTTATACTGAATGACAGACAGCGTGAAGGGATATTTTGGGGGTATACTGATGCTAGCGATTTACTTTAAAATATGCCCAAACCAAAATAAGATTGATACACACAAGACAGATACACGATGAAGCCAATGGGGAAAAACATCTGGGTAAATGCGTGTGGGAGGAATATGGGGTTTATTTATAATTCTTTCAACTGTGCACAATAGCTTCTATTTTACAATAAGTTATTGAAGAAAACTCAACATAGGTTTCAGTGGGTTTTTTTTTTTGATAGTTAAAGGGAGGTTCAGGTGGAGAAAAATTAAAGTCGTCTGCAGAGCGAGGAGTGGTACCCACATTTTAGCTTCAAAATCGATGGTTCTGCTGCTTGCAGTCACATTCATATCCGAGCCTTCGTCCAAGCTGTCATCACACAAATGTCAAAGCATCTGAGGCTAGACTGCACATGGTGGCATGAGCCTTTAATTCCAGCCCCTTTGGGACTGAAGCAGGCAGGTTTTGATAAGCTCAAGGCCAGCCTTGTCTATACAGCAAGCGCCAGGCCAGACAAGGCTAAATAGTAGACCTAGTGTCAAAACAAAAAATGAGAATATTTTTAAAGAAAAACAGAAGGCCACACGATTATTGGCCCTTCTCTTTTCGTGAGGATATTTCCATCACTTTTTTTTTATTTGCTTACTTTTCCCTCTGGTAACATTAAAACTTTTTTTGAATTTGTTTATTTGTTTTGTTGTGTGTTTCCTTCCTAAATTTCAGCGCACTAGAACTGATTGTGATTTCAGATGCTCTGTGGAATTTAAAGGGTGACTTCTCCTTGTTTTCTATTTGCACATACATAAATGCATTGGCTCGTCTCTGTTAATCTGTTGATTTCATAGTAGAGAAATGCAGAAAATGCCTCTAAAAAAGATCCAAGATCATAGTCCAAACTCTTACACTGTGCTTTTTGCAAGGAGAGAGAGAGATTAACCAGTGGTTGTTTTGAGGTCTGATTAGCATGGCTTGGCAGAGGATTGCCTAAAATGATTTCTCCTTTACTACTGTACTTTGCTGCTCAAGGGCAATTTTATTTAGGTTTTATAGAAAATCAATAGGGCATTGAAGCATCTCCAAAGCATCTCCCTTCTAAAAGAGGGGGATGGAGGAGAGACCAATGGTTGTGCCTTTTAGGTGAGGGTCCTGGAAGGTAGGAAGTTCCAGCAGCGACATTTAAGCAGCTGCATGGCTGAAGTTGGAGTGAAGTTTCAGATGAATGGGATACGGCTTTGGCTAGAACAATGGGAAAGGTAGTCTTTTTGAGTCCTAGCTCGTTAGGGCTTTTCAAGCAGGTAGAATTTAATTCTTGCTGAACAAAATTGTTGGAGGAAATTAAGCCCTGAACATGGATGAGTCCAGCATGTTAAAGAACCACATACCCGGTGAAGCAATTTAAGGAGGAAACAGCATCATCGTAGACTTTTGTGAAGTCATAGGGTTAAACCTCTAAACTTAGAGTCTTGGTTTTGCTTTGTTTTCTCCAGTTTGTGTTTTGAGTATGCGCAGCTTCCCCAAATTACTGGGGTTAGCTTATAATGTGGAATCAAACCTTGTTTTTCTGGATAAGCCTCAGAGGTATCAAGGCTTTCCATTCCCTGGGGCTGGAGAGGTGGCTCAGAGGTTCGGAGTACCTGTTGCTCCTGAAGAGGACACCAGTTCAGTTCCCAGGATCCACATGGTGGCTCATAACCAGTAACCAGATATACCTCTAGGTTTTGGGGATCCAATGCTCTATTTTGACCTCCTTGGGCACCCGTCACACACATGGCACACAGGCAAAGCACACACACACACACACATACACACACTAGTCTAAGACTGACCGAGAATGAGTAAGAATTCACATTTCCTGGACCACTGATGAATAAGTATTAAATGTGTGTATCTCTAGCATCCTAGAACTAGACGATTCAGACAGTCATAGCTAGAGCTGAGAAGAAGCACACCTGTACTTCTAATTGGTTTCTCTGAGCTGTAAGCAGTATGTATTAATTCTATTCTATTCTGCTTCATAATAGAACCCCATATTTCCATTATACTGGTTTAGCTCTCAGCATATATTATATTTTTGAAGACACAATAGAATAAACAAAAACCAATATATTCTAATTGGAAGCTTTCAAAATACCTACATCATGATGCAATTTTAATTTCAATGTTATTTATGGCTGTGGTGCATAAACGACTACTGACTTATTATAGAATCCAGTAGCGTGTTTAATGCAGAGATATATAACATGGCCATAGGGTGAACTAATTGGATGGCAGCATGAAGAATGGGTTTATAACCCAGTTACGACTCATTCTTTGGAAAACTGTGGTTTATTCTAGGCACCCTTAACCTCTCTGGCTATGGTGGGATGATGGTGTGGTCTCAAATGGCATGTGGCCAAACATGGATGCAGAGTTAGTGCCTCCGGAAGGCCTTGTTTAACACACTCACTCTGGGATACTCCTCTGCTTGTTTACTTCCAGGCCGACCACTGCTCTAAGCAGTGTTGGGGCAATGCCTGGGCCGCCCGAGCCCTTGAAGCTCAAGAAGGAACACCTGCACTTCTCATGATGGGAGGTCAGAGGCAATGTAAGTGACTTCCTAATTTGGGGGGCTAAATCCCTTCAGTGATTGAGGTTTGTACGACGCTAGCCATAGAGGTAGCCATTCCCTGAGTGTTTCCTGTTGTCATCGTTCCTGGAAGTATAAGCATTGGCCTGAGTTTTGGATGTATCTCTCTGCTGTCTCTTTGCTGACAAGCAGAGTTCAAAGGCACAGCACCTTTGTCTTTGTTTCCTATGTGTTTCTCTGAATGTTTTCACTTTTCTGAGGTCTGCAAAGACAAAAGAGGGAAATTTTTATCTCTTAGATTACTTTCAAATTTCACAGCAGCTGAAATACTGTTGCCAAGCACCGTTCAATGTGGCTTTATGTGTCTCCAGTAATGTTAGCCAAAGTAGTCCAAACCATGAAAGGACTTCCCAGAGTTAAAGCAGTCTGGCCTGATGGTCCAGGTCGGTGACCCCAACTGTTCAGAGAAGGAGTTAGAAGGATTACAGCTTTAAGCTCTGCTTGGGCTGCAGAGTGAGTTCATGGCACCCGGGACTACTTGGTGAAACTGCAGTTCTAAGTGGAAACAGGGCTGGGAATGTCCCTTTGTAGTAGAGCATTTGACTGACATGTGTACAGACCCTGGATTCAGCCTCTAGTCCTGTCAAAATAAATAAAGAATAGTTGAGTGGAAATGATATTTGCTTGCGATTCATTACATGGGACCAGAATTAAGATGTTTCCTTTAGAAAAACCAATTAAGCTGTGATGTTTACATTTAATTATAATTTTCATCAAAAGCAGAGCGAGGAGAGGAAGGATTAGAATACCATCGAGCTTTATTTTCATCAAGTTCCAAGACTTCAATCTCTTTGCAAATAATCCTGTAACTCTTCGTAAGCTATTTGGTTACGTGTTCTCTCATGCAGTTCGACTCCAGAATTGTTGTGTATAATACCAGACATGTTAACTGCGTGAAGGGAAAACAGAATTCTGCACATTGGCTTCATCTCTCCTAGTTACTTGGATCTGACTTTTAAAGAGATTTGAAATACTAGTGTGAAACAAATGCACATTACTCCCGTCTGCTTTTATTAATGAAACTGCCCGTAATCCATTATAGTAAAAGGCACTGGGCATCATAGGCAGCTTAAACTAACATGCCCAGGTATACCCCAGGTTCCCGTCTCTACACCTCTTAGGCATTATCTTGAAGATGCTCCCTTGTGAATCATGCTGGATTGTTGTGGGAGCCAATGAAAGCGCATCTGTAGACGAACTTTTGTTAACTCGAAAACCTGATGACTTTTGGTGTTGTTGCTAATTCTTTGGATGTAGCACCTATAAAAAAAAGATAAAATTATCTGTGTGTTTTATTCAATAATTTTAGAGACATAGCTATTCTCTTTACATGGTTTTATTTAAAAGCTCATTGAGACAGAAAAGGTAACTCACATAGAGTGAGTGGACCATACAGAAAGCATGGAGTGCCATCAGATTTGTATGCAAAGCAACTTTAGTTATGATGGCATGTCCCAGAATGCAAAGCGACTTTAGTTACTATGGCATATTCCAAAATCAAGCGCCTTCTAGTTTCTTCTCTAACTTCCTCTTCCTTCCCTTTGTCTCCTCTCTTCCTTCGACGTTTTACTCTTTCCCCACATTGGGAGAATTTCCCACATTTTTTCTGGATCTCAAGTTTTGACCCTGTGAGTTTTTCTTTATTAGCATCATGTTACTTATATTTCCTTCTGGCAGGACTGCTTGCAAAACATTTGACATCTTTCCCTTGGTAGTATATAGTGAGACAAGGTGAAGTTCTGAGCTGTTGGACCAGAAAAAGGAGAGCTGTTATTGATCCCGGTGAGCAAAGAAACCTCAGGTAGTGCTGACAGGTGTGTACGGTCACACTTCAGCTGAGCCTGCTCTGTGGTTGAAATATTTGGCTGAGTTTGCCATACTTCCAATGAACTTTTTAAAGCCACAGTACCATGTTTCACATGGTGTGACTCGTAGAAGAACAGAAGCATAGAAAGTAATGTAGGGAAGGAAACCAAACAGCTTGAGAGAAAAAGATACACAGAGATCTAAATTGAAAAAGAAAACACCAACAGAGGGTCCTTTTTAGGTGCAAAAGGATGTTGCATGAGAAAGACAAAGAAACCCCTTCATTTCTGCTGCGGTTTGTCGGGGCTGATTTAGAAAAGGCTGAGCGGCACTCTGGTCTCCAGGAAAGAGTGTACTCCAATAGAACCACGCCAAGAACACTGGGCTGGGGAAAAGATAAAAGGGAATATGTAACAGGAGGCAAAGAACATGTTTATCTTGCTGTTAACAGTTTAAATATCATAAATTCAAGAGGAATATATAATTTAAAATGATTTCTAAATCATCGCACTTGCCAGCATTCTTTCTAATTGGCTGACTCTTTTGGAAAACGACAGTGGAAAGAGAGGTGTAGAAAGTTTGGTGTTTGTGTGAACATTGTTCAGTATTCTCTAATTCCCCAAAAGCTAAAAATCTGGGATTTTTTTTTCTCTTGAATTCTCCTTTACTATTTAAGAAAATATTTATCACGGTTTGTGCTCCCATATGGACTTTTTCTTTTCTTTATTGTCTTCTCTTTTTCTTTCCATTATCACCATGATTTACTGAGACTTAGAAGTCCTCACATGGCCATGTGGTATCTCAGAAACAGTTCCCCTCAAAAGAGCCGATCATACCGCACTCTGAGTCAGGAGGATGTTCATGAGCCACGCCAAACTTCCGAGTTTCCGTCACTGCAAAAGGACTGATACTGACACATTTGTATATCTATTCAGAAGAGGAATGGTCATTAACTTGAGAGTTATTTGTGGGCATTATCCCACAATTTGAGAAGTTACTGTCTATTTAGAAGTGCTGGTTGCTATATTCACTAGGTAAATGCTCTACCACTGTGCCTACATGCACAGCCGGATTGTAGGTCTTTTATGTATGCGAACACTGAAACTTTGGTAACATAGGATGGTGTATGGTTAGCAACTGCTTTTTTTTTTCTTCTCAGTATTTTGTTTAGGATCAGGTTGCCAAGACAGCATCTGAATGTGTTGATCTTTGCTCTTCCTCTGCTTCTTCTACCTTCAAATGCTGTTGGAAAGGCTCTGTGTATCTTCACACAGAGGCTACCTGTTTCCAAGAACTTGCATTTGTCTTTGGGTAAATTATCAATGAAGTATCGCCCATGAGCTAAAAGACTACAATGAGGCACTTTCCCTTCCATGTTTGTCGTTTGTCTTGGCTTTGAAGTTGCCCTTGGAGTAGGCACCTCTTCTGCTACCTAGAGCTCTGCACATGCACAGCTAGTAGAATCACACGCGGTAGCTCTATAAAATGGGAATATTCCCTCCACATGGTTATTATTTATAAAATAGCAGGTTTCTGAGATGCAGTAGCAATACTTTTACAGTCTTTGGCAATACGGTTTGATGATATTTGGAATTAATATTATCAGGTTCTTTTGTCTGTGAAGTTTCAGCATTTCAGATAAAATGAATATTTACTCATGCAATATTAATTATCAGAAATATGAACCATAAATTTAAGGGTTATTTAAATGATATTTAAAGAGGTTTGGGGGTATTAAACAATGTAACTTAAATACAAATTTAAACTCATGCGCTGTGTCATGGATCAGTGAGTTAGTTGGCTACTTTGATGTGGTTTGCCTGGCCTGTTATTTCTGAACCCCAGATTCTCAGACAAATCTTGAACTTATGAAATGGAAGATACCGAAAACACGTACCCATGTACCTACCTCTCTCCCTTTGTCTTTTTTTCATTTTTCACACATGAATTCAAGGTTAAGACTGTACTTTCAGTGTGGGAAAAATTGCTGGTCAAACCGTCATACTTGAACATATAATGTTCCTCTAACATGAATTTAAAGACATAGCTATATTCTGGTGACCAAGAAGACTTGTATGTGGATGTGATATGATTTGTGCTTATTTATACTTATGTTGTAACTTACTAGAAAGGTGATTGTGTAGGGATACAGGGAGCTATTCTTTCAGGAAGCTGATTTTTTTTGTTGTTGTTGTTGCTTTTGGGTTTTGTTTTTACCACCTTGTTGGGGTTTCCATTGCTGTGACAAAACACCCTGACTAGAAGCAAACTGGGGAGGAACGGGCTTGTTTGGCTTACACACTGTAGTCTGTCATTGAAGAAAGTCAGGACAGGACTTCAAGCAGGGCAGGAACTGGGAGGCAGAAGGTGACGCAGGCCATGGCAAGTGCTGCTTACTGAATGGTTCTTCGTGGCTTGCTCAGCCTTCTTTCATGGAGGCATTTTCTCAATTGAGGTTCTGTCCCTTTAAATAACTGTAGTATATCTTAAGTTGAAAGAAAAACAGCCAGCACAATGGTATCACCTAAGATTCACAGGTCCCTTCATTTGCTGGAACCCCAGAGATGGCACAATTAATTGTATTTTCCCCATTAGTTTTTTTTTTTTTTGAGCTTTGGAACATACACGGTATATTTTTTTTATTAAAAATTTCTGCCTCCTCCCTGTCTCCCTTTTCCCTCCCCCTGTCCTCCCCACCCCTCCCTCCCCTCCCCCTCCCTCTCCAGCTTGGAGAGCAGTCAGGGTTCCCTGCCCTGTGGGAAGGGAACCCAGACCCAAAAAGATGAACATGAGAGGGATGTACTCACTCATAGTTGGTTTCTAGCCATAAATAAAGGACATTGAGCCTATAATTTGTGATCCTAGAGAAACTAAATAAGAAGGTGAACCCAAAGAAAAACATAGTTATCTTCCTGGATATTGGAAGTAGACAGATTGCTGGGCAAAATTTGGGAACTAGGGGGTGGGGTGGGATGGGGGAAAGGGGAGATGGGGAGAGAAAAGTGAGAAGAGGAGGATGGGGAGAGCTTGGGGGAATGGGATGGTTGGGATAAAGGAAAGATGGATATGGAGTAGAGAAGTATTTATCTTCTCATTAGTTCTTAACTAACCATGGGCATCTGCTCCCCAGGGGTATCACAGAAGAGCTAGAAACTGGAAGCCAGAATCTAAGAACACCCAGCGTGCTAATTTCACTGTGCTGCCTTATCTTCTCATTAACTGCTCATGGTTTCAGCAGCTTTGAGTTCCACCTACTATGTCATAATAAAGTCTTATTGTACCAAATGATGACATGTACTAAGATTTTGCTACTTTATATTTTATCAGTTTTTGGGCTGGAGAGCTAAGGCTAGGCTCACAATCAAAAATATTTTATCAATTTTAATTTATGTATCAAAAATTGGAAGTAGTAGTGTTAGCCCTTGAATATTCATGCTTTGAAAAATGAATTATAGTGGAAGTGAATACCAGAACTAAAAAATAAAAAAAAAATAAAAGCAAAAACAACAACAACAAGCGATTGAAATATCAGATATCAGAGCTGGGCCGTGGTGGCACACGCCTTTAATCCCAGCACTTGGGAGGCAGAAGCAGATGGATCTCTGTGAGTTCAAGGCCAGGCTGATCTGTAAGAGCTAATTCTAGGACAGGTTCCAAAGCTACATAGAGAAACCCTGTCTTGAAAAATAAAAAAAAAAAACAAAAATATATATCAGGATTGAGAAAGATGGAGGACAGTCACAAACTCCAAAGCAAAGAGATGAGTAAAAATTTCCCTTTGAAACAAAGAAACAAACAAATGCCTGTTTTCAGGCTTTATAATTTATATGCCAAAGTCAAGGAAAGATATTTGTTGGTACTTTCATTAATTTTTATAATTCTTAGACTCAATCTAACTTTGAATTTATGATTCCTATGTTTGATATTTATAAAGGAGCTTTAATCAAGCCCAAAGTCAAGCTAAGTAGAAAGTATTAACCTCACGTCTAAAACATGTGAAGTGTGCATTATTTCTTTAAAACTGGAAGATTTACATTTAGGTGTTTTTTTTTTTCTCCTCTGGCTGTTGCTTTCATAGCCATAGGCAAAGTGACAACATCATTGCTTTTAATTAAAAGGATTAATAAAAACGTAAGAGGATTAAGTCTTTCAGGCTTTGGCTTCTATATTTAATAAAAGAATATTGGTTGGGAGCCAGTGTGCTATACATGCTAATTGACTGATGGGTTGTTTGAAGTAATGCAGAAGATTGCCTTGCTTGTGGTGGTTCAACAGGGGCTGTAGTTCTTAGAAATAATTTTGCACTCAGGGAACACAGGTCAATGTTTGAAGAAATTTTTAATTGCAGTGACTGAAGGCCACTTGCTACTAGATTTCGGGAGCAGAAGTAAAGATGCAGTCATTTCAGCATCCTCTGGAAAACGCTTCCCAACAATTATCTCACCTGAAGTGTCTGTTGTTTCAGAGTTGAGAGACCTTAATCTAGAAGATTTTATTGTTTGATTTCAACCTTCCTTCCCTTCCTTTTATTGTTCAATCTTCCTTAAATAGTTTGTGATCTTGGTTTGGAAATGAGCAAGTGGAATTTTTGGAATTCAGGGTGAGTTTTCAGGTGTGGTGTGGCGGCAGGCAGTAAACACAGAGGTGAGGTTTTTGTTGCACTTGTGTGGCCTTCCATGGTCATGTCGTTCTGTCTTTCATCCATTTATGATCAGAGTTAGAAAAGATCTAAGGTTTCTTTTAGTCCACACAATTGCAATACCACTGAATCTATCTAACGCCAGTAACTTCTGGGTCACACCACAGGCTCAGACTGAAAGGATAACGAGGTTGTAGTTCTGGTTTCTTGTTGTTTCTGATGTCGCAGGGGAGACAGATTAGAAGAGACCTTGTACACTGATGTGTGTTCTGTAAAAACATGACTGCAGTTCTCTGGTACACAGAGAGATCAGCTTGTCATCTTAACTTGTTCTGGGTACTCTGGAAGAACACACACGTGTCTTAAATGTTGGAGAAAGGATGGACTTGGAAGACAAAAGGCAGAGCAGGTTTTTCAGATTGAAGGGGGAAAGAAAAGACAGCAATAGACAGATGAAGAACACAGGCAAGACTTAGTGATGTTGAATATGATTAGTACGTTAGAGACATGAAAGTCACTAAATAAAAATACTCCTTTAGAGCCCGGGGGTATAGTTCAGTTAGTGGAATGCTTACCCAGCGCTGTGGAGGTAGAGGCAATTCAAGGTCACTGTTAGCTTCACAGCTTTTTGGAGGACAGTCTGGTCTATGTAAGATTTTGGCTCAAAACGATTCTCCTCTTGTATTTCCTTAAAATATCAAAGTATTCCCCAAGAATCTTAAAGCCATGACACATCAGTTTTGCCAGTCACTTTAAGTGCATGCCTCAGGAGTCCCCAGCTTTAGTTACCATCCCAGATTCCCTCAGTCCTCCTGCTGGTCCTCAGGAGAAGGGCGTCTATGTGGGACCACTCTTCCTGTGTTTCATTTTTTTTGTTTTTTTCTTTCAGTTTCTTTTTTTTTTCATTGAGAAAAAGAAAAAAAATTTCTGCCTCCTCCCCGCCTCCCATTTCCCTCCCCCTCGTCCCACCCTTCTCCCCCTCCCCCCACTCCTCTCCCCCTCCCTCTCCAGTCCAAAGAGCAGTCAGGGTTCCCTGCCCTGTGGAAAGTCCAAGGCCCTCCCCCCTCCGTCCATGTCTAGGAAGGTGAACATCCAAGGTGGCTAGGCTCCCACAAAGCCCGAACTTGAAGTAGGATCAAAATCCCGGGCCATTGTCCTTGGCTTCTCATCAGCCCCCATTGTTCGCCATGTTCAGAGAGTCTGGTTTTATCCCATGCTTCTTCCATCACAGTCCAGCTGGCCTTGGTGAGCTCCCAATAGATCAGCCACACTGTCTCAGTGGTTGGGTGCACCCCTCGTGGTCCTGACATCCTTGCTCATGTTCTCCCTCTTTCCGCTCCTCATTGGGAACTTGGGAGCTCAGTCCGGTGCTCTAGTGTGGGTCTCTGTGACTCTCTCCATCCATCACCAGATGAAGGTTCTATGGTGATATGCAAGATATTCGTCAGCATTGCTGTAGGATAGGGTCCTTTCAGGTTCCCTATCCTCAACTGCCCAAGGAACTAACTGGGGACCTCGCCTTGGGCTCCTGGGAGCCACTCTAGGTTCAAGTCTCTTGCCAATCCTAAAGTGGCTCAGTTAACTAAGAATTGTGCTTCCGTGCTACCCTATCCAACCTTCCTTTATCCCCATCATCCTGTTTCCCCAAGTTTCCCTCATCCTCCCCTTCTCACTTTTCTCTCCCGGAGTATATAGTGGTGAACCTAAAGAAGATAAATAAGAAGGTGAACCCAAGGAAAAACTTATAATTATCTTCTTGGATATGGGAAGTAGACAAAATTGCCGGGGAGAAAATTTGGGATCTTGGGGGTGGGGTGGGATGGGAGTATCGGGGGATGGGGAGAGAAAAGTGAGAAGGGGAGGATGAGGGAAACCTGTGTTTCATTTGAGTAGTTCCAGATACAGCCAACAATTATGTAACACCTGTCACGGTAGCTTCAGGAAATCTAGCCTCTATTCCCAGCCAAACAGCCACATTCCCTGACACCCCATTTCTTGAGCTCTTTCTAGAAATAAATCCAAGACTATCTACTGTTCTTTGCTCAGGATGTATGAAATAACGTCTGCAAAGGAGGTAAGAAGTGAAGGCCACGGAAGTAGAGAAAGGCGTTCTCTCTCCCTCGGAAGGCAGTTTATTCCATTTACGTGATTAAACCTGAGTGGTTTGATATTTGGCAACCTGAATTTTTCTCCCAACCTCATTAACTTTTCATTTTGCATTTGTCACAACTTTGGTTAGCCTAGTAAGTATCCAGAGCAGCGCTGGCTTGGCCAGAGTTGAATCAGGACAGCTTTACTAATTTGGCCATAAAACAAAGCCAGCAGTATTTTAAGCTGGATTGAGCTACAGTGGGGGGAGGGGGTGCATGTTTGAAATCACAACCTGGGTGCATTCTCCCAGAAATCTGTGGAGCTCAGCTACTTATCTCCATTTTGCGTGAGGAAAGGGAGGATTAATCAAGAGCATTCAAGGCCACCATTGTCCCCTGTGCTTGGAAGAGGAGCAGCAGCAGCAGAGAACGAATGAAGATTAATGGATAAACCATCTTACTCATGATACATGAGATTAACATCGAGTTCCTAAAGATACGTCTCTATGGACTCCGGAAAAACTTATATTTTTTATTGTCTATTATATTTTACTTTCAAAATGAAAAGAAAAAGAATAAATGACTCCATTTAGGGGAATTTTTTTTTTTTATAGAAACAGAGTTGAACTCACCCATTCTACATAGCTTGTGACTCTTTGTGGCAAAATGACAGAGTTTGGCAGGTCCAACCAAAGCTGGAAAAATATTTACCCTCCTGCGTAAGTCATAGACAAGCTATTGAGTGCCGTTTTTGATTCATGAGTTGAGGGAGAACTTGGCTTGCAAGTGCTAGCATGGATTTCTGTTAACCTGGATTTGTGGTGCTATTCATTCCGAGGTAGCAACACTGCAATGAAGAAGATCCCCCCCACAGGCTCTTGGCTCCCACACTTCCTAATGATGACTGCCCTGTTGGTTTACCCTTCCTTTTTCTCTTGGCTATGTATGTCTCAACAGCTCCCTTGCCCCAAATCATGAATGCATTGAATACACAGTATGGGAGTGAGGACACTTGACTATTTTGCTACTCCATCTATCCTTCATGCTGCAATGTGCATCTTTGATTTTTTCTTTATATATTATTGGAAATTCCTATGAGTTATGTAAACCTTCTTCTTATAGTAGATTAATTTCCCCCTTCTAAGTGCAGAAGATTTCTGAGGAGTACTCTTTCTAGCAGTATATTTTCCTAAAAAATATACCAATATTTTCTGCAAATTATTCTGTTGTCCCCTGATGTATGTCTTACAATGACGTCATCCTGGTAAGCAGACTGTAGGGGAAGAAGGTTCTATATCAAGTAGCCATCCTAAAGACGTATAAAAGAACAGAGTATGGTGCTTAGAAACCAGACACAACGAATTCATCTGGCATCAGGAGGACATCCAGGTGGCCTGAGAGCAGTGGATAGAGAGAGGTCACTTTGACAGCAGGTGTCAGAGGTAATTAAGTGTTCTCCATGTTACAATACTCTGTGCTTACCTTTGCAACTTGTTCGTTTTGTTGAATGGATTTTCAGGTCACCATCGTCTCATTTCCTTTTGGCATTTTCTGTTAGTGGCCTTCAGGAGACTGATACACTTCAACATGCTTGTCAAAATAACCAAGGTTCCTTGTATTGAGAAGATGATTGTATTTTTATATTGGTTTGAAATGTGTGTAAACCAAACGCAGAAAGTGGAAAATGTTAAGAGGCTTGATGTATCCTTTGCTATATATAGATTGGCCACCCCTGGATAACTGTATTTGGGATTTTATTTTGATGAAGTAAATCTTAGAATTTAAAACTTTTTTATGTAATAAAAATAGCAAGTAATGGCTCTTGGAAGCCTAACCTACTCTCAGAATCTTAGCATAAAATATTTCCTGTTATAAAAGCAACATTATCCAGTTGTGTTTCTTACTTTTAAGATATAGAAACTGAAAGTCAGAGGCTAGTTTCAAAACTAAAAGAAGTAAAATTGGCATTAGAATTTATGCCTGTCTCAGGCCAACATACACGCCCTTCAAGTTAAGTTCAGTATACAGATCAAATTAGAAATAACTTAGTGCTGAAACCTACAATAAATAAAAATCATTTAATGCTTCATTACTTTAGGAACACACTGGTGAAGCTGTGCTAAATGATTAAATGCTTTTTGTCTGTTCTCAGTTTCTGTGTCTGTAGCAGTATAGAAATTTAATGGGGTACTAAGTGTCCATGCTTATTCTGTTAAACCTTAGCATTAGATGATAAAGCACAGATGTAGGACATCAAATAAAATAAGAGCTTGGTGAGTTGTCAACTGAATACTTGTGTGATCACCACCCAAATCAAAAGTATAATCCATAGCTCGGCGATAGAGTGCTTGTCTAGAATGCATGGGGCTCTAAGTTCAATTCTCAGCAATAAAAATGGGACTTTTATGGTGGTTCAAAAGCTTCCCTGTCCTGGTCAATGGTTTCTTCAAACCTCCCACATGTCCCCACTGTTTCGGTTTTTATAACTTCTTTGTCCTAGATACTACAGGTTAGCTTGGCTCATTTAAAAAAATCCAGTCTTAAAATATCTAAGTCTAAAGCATCCTTATCCCGGCCAATCCCCAATCTGCTTCTTTAAAATCAATCCAAGGAATAGATTATAATCTGTGTTTAGAGGGTGACACTCATCATAATCTGGTGACATAAGATTCTGTCCCACCTGGTCCTGCAGCTGTTCAGTCCCAAAGAAACACACAGAGACCTACATTAATTATAAACTAGTTGGCCTATTAGCTCAGGCTTCTTATTAATTAACTCTTACATCTTACATTAGCTCATAATTCTTGTCTGTGTTAGCCACGTGGCTTGGTAACTTTTATCACTGAGGTATTCTCATCTTGCATCCTCTGCGCCTAGGTGATGACTGCAGACTGAGCCTCTCCTCAGAATTCTCCTATTCTTGTTGTCCAGCCTACACTTCCTGCCTGGCTAGTGGCCAATTAGCATTTTTTTTAAAACCAATACAATAACAAATCTTTACAGGGTACAAGATCATTGTCCCATAGCAATAATTCATGATTTTCTGATCTGGGTGCTAGGTGCACTTGGCAGGTTCCTATGTCTTCTGTATGTCCTGCAGTGGCCTGTTGAATAGAGACCTATAGCCAAACTCTTGTAATTCTTGGTGTTGTGCAATCTAGACAGAAAACAAATAGTGTCTGGTCTTAGTATTTTAAAACTGTTAACAGCTACTTGTACTTAATGCTTAGAATTATTAATTCTATGATGGTTGGGAAATAATAGTCTATCATTGGTTTTAATTATATTAAATAATTTTACTGAGTTATTTTTGCTCTTCTATTATTTAGTGCCCCCAGAGGAAAATTTCATGCAGGAAAGGCAAGATGGGTGATTTTATTTCATTTCACCTAATTGTAAAAGCAACAGTTTTATTCACTGTCATTGTTTAAAAGTGACAAATTAGTATTTTTCTTTTTTAACTTTCAAAAATATTTGTGTTACGTGTGTGCTTGTTTGTCAGCCTTCAGTGCTTGGGCAATGAGAGAAAAGGGCTTCAGCTCTCCTGGAGCTGGGTTTATACAGGCAGTTGTGCACTGCCCAACGTGGCTGCCAGGAACCATACTTTGGTCCTTTCTCTTAACTGCTGAGCCATCTCTCCTGACCCCAAATTAGTCTTTTTAAGTATCACTGTGCAGTGAGTAATTTTATGTTTTATGTATTTAAATCAGCGGTCAAAAATTTGCAATTCATCTTGCTTTACTCCCAGCGATTTTGACCGTGTTGCTTTGTGCAGATTTTATAGCCTTTGCTCTGCCTCTTACACTGTGTATACATGACATGTTACAGTCAACCATGTTTCACTGTACTGAGTAAAGCATGGGAACTTCCACCTACATCTGTTTGCCGTTACTTCCAAATATCATATTCTTAAGCCTCAAAGATGGTGTTAGAATTTTGTTTCAATCATCAAATATGATTTAGTAGTATCATTTATTTTGCTGTTATCATCAGCCGTCTGATTGATAGAGTTTTTTTTTCTTTAATGCCCATGGTTTCTTTTATTCTCTCTCCCTTGAATTCTCTTCTCTTTAATCCATACTCACCATCCTCATTTTTATTCATGTTGCTGCCACATATGGATAGGATTCAGGTTTTTATCAGTATCTCTCTGCTGCCTTTCTAACCATGTTTATATTAATTTTGACATCCAGCTCTGCCCAGCTGCAGCTTCATGCATCCATCCTCTTGCTAGGCCTCCCTCCCTATCTGTCATTATCATATCCATGTAGCACAGATTATAAAAGCAATACTATGATCACTGCCAAATCAGCCTCTCTCCACTTTTGTTTATTTCCACAATGCCATAACTATCATATGAAAACTAGATCTTTCAGAATTACCATTTGCTACAGAATACATATTAAATTGCTATGAGTCCAGCTATTTTAGTTTTCCAAAACTGTATTTGATTTCGTTCAATGTGTTCTTTTCTTCAGTAAGAATCCAGTTGAAATTTTGTATACTAAAACAATTTGAAATTCCATTAATATAAAATTGTGTGTATAATTATATTTTTATTAATGTGTTCAATGCATTTGTTACACTATTTTTTAAAGGTATCAGGAATTCTAACTTCTGAATATAGACAAGCTAAGATGCAAATGCATATAAAAGGAAGCTTATGCAAGGTAGGAAAAACTCATCAGAGACTGGTAATTCTATGAGAGTTGAGTTTGCTATATAAAAAGTTCATTTCTTGCTTTGTTCTGTGAAATAAAGTTATTCATTAATATAAAAATGTCCAAAGTAGACATAGTTCCAAGCAAAATATCATGAGAGTTCCCCTCCTTTCTACGTTGTTCCTGCCTGTGTTTTGGTTAGGAAAGACATGAGGTGGACAAGTGACCTTTTCGTTTTCTGTGCTGTCTGTTTCACGAAAGAGCAAAATGCACATGGCCAGCCTTTGTTATCTAGTTTCCCGACCAAGAGCAGGATTCAGCAAGGGAAAGCTTGCCTGTGCTCTATCAGCAATCACCATTTTGGGGTCATCTTCCTGGTGCTCTATATCCTGCTATTCAGCTGAATATGTCAAAATTTGTTCAATCCTGTTTCTTAGGAATCCTCGTTTCACTAACTCTGTGCACATGTTAACTCATCCCTTGACATGAGTTTTAACATGAGAGAGTTCATGATCACTTTATAACACTGACATCTGAGAGGACACACATTCAGGATATATTTTCTGTGCCTTTACCTCTCGTAATCATGTCCAGGTTGTATAAAACTGAAAATAGATGCCTTTTTGGTACTTTATTCTGAAAGATCTAATTGGTTTGCTTATTATTACCCATGTTCTACTGCCTTCTAAATGCAAGACATTGCTCAATGGGATTTTGCTTTTAGATAGCACTGAAGCAGGGTCTATTGATGTTGATAAAGGTACCTTTGATGCCTTTCGGGATAAGTTGGTCTTGTTCTATTAAGAAAGATTTGAATTTAGGACAGAGGAGAGCAAAAGTGAAGTGTGGATGTTATTTCAAAGCTCAGAGGAATAAATTGTGAAGCTAAAGTACAAACCACTATAGAAAGGCTTAAAATTCATAAAGTCTAAGATAAGACTCTGAAAGGATAAAGAGATGTATTTTCATAATTCATTGTTGCTAAGGCATTTTAATTTTACCTACAATCTTAGGACTTTTATAGTTAAATGTTAACCTAAAATGTGTTAAAATGTATTTAAAATAATCTAAAATATGAAATAATTTTATAAATCAATATCCACATATATTCATTATTAAATATTTATTTCCTTGAATTTTTCTAGATAATATGATATGATTATTCAGAATTATTTCCTCCAGTATGAGCTTAGGTCCTTGCCAGGGCACAACTCTATGGTCTACATCTAGTTTTTGTTTTTTTTCCTTTCTCTCTCCTATTAATGATCATAATGCATGATTTGGTATATCCTAAACTGGGCCATTTTTTTGAACTTTCAGTAACTGACTCATTCCTCATAAGGTCGTATATATTGTTAATCCATTTTACAGGTGGTCACTTTCTCAAGAACCAGTAAGTTCTATTTTTCTACTAGAAACACCTGTGGTTTTTTTTTTTATAGTCATAGCTCCCCAAAAGTCTCATGATCACAATGACCTTGGTTTTTGCAATGGTGGCAGAAATCCAACCATGTCACACTTCTGTGTTTTTCTCCACTACCGCCCGGCCATGTCTGTGTTTTTATTTCACACTTTTTTTGCACGGCCTCCATTTAGCCTCTCTCCTTCTTCTAGCCAACTCTTTATTGTTCAAGGCTTGAACAGTCATTCCTTAAACTGTCCTTCTTGAAATATTTTATTTTATCAACTCTATTTATATGACAGTTATTTCCTAATTTGTGAATCTCCATGACTGCTGAGGCTCAAGTTACATCCTATCTCTCTTTGTGTCACAGAACCTAATCTAGCTGGGGAATTTTCCATGTGAAATAGGGCAGTGATCCCAAATATATATATACAGATTTAATAATTTGAAATTTGAATGAGAAAGGACCTTTTCTGTGATAAAGCTAGGATGAGTTCAGTATGGTTTCATCCTCAAGGGATAATCTGTGCCAAGCACATTCGCATGATCATTAGCTTACTGAGTAAATGGGAGTTATGTTTTGGTTTCATTAGTAGCTTAGATTTTTCATCTGCTCTGTAAATTTTATCAGGAAATCAAGATGTAAAGCTCATTACTCGATGTTCCTCAACACCAGTTACTTCTTTTGGGGAAGACATTTTCATTCTCAGATGGTTTCCTCTAAGGGTTGAAGGTAACAGAAAAATAACAGTTCAGTTACTGAGGGTGAGTAGGACATCCAAGGTCCCTTTATTATTTATCTGGGGACTTGAAATAAAAATGAATTGCACTGCAAAGATTAGCTGCATTATTCATTAAGTAGACTCAGCATATATGCCATGATTTGCTAGCTCATGCGGTTGCTTAAAAAGCATTATTTTCTTCTATAATCTATTTAGCAACTGTAAAAACTAATACTCAAAACAAGAAATTTAAGCTTTCATAATAAAAAGAGATTGTTAAGTTTCTTAGAAGTTATGCCCTCGAATGAAAGAAACTACTTAGTAGCGTTTATGTTATGTATACGATAACATTAGTTTTCTTTGTGATCCTGGAAGTTTCCATAGAATTTGGGAGGGCTAAATTTTGAAAGCTTACCAATCATTTCCTCTTGGTGGCATTTCTCATTTTTACTGTTTTATTCTTCTTTCCTTAAGAAAATAGATGAAATTCCTGTAATACTTCTTTAAAATGAAACTGCTTATTGCCTTAAAAATTCAATCTTGTCTAGAAGTATTAAGTCAATCGTGGAAGTTCTGGCTGGGGTTACTTGGAAAAAGTTTCTCCTAGTCTTCCTAAGCCATATTTATTCTTTGGAAAAAGTGAAGCAACCTATTTATTACCCACTTCACCATTTAAAGCCATGGAAAAAACACATATGCTATATAATAAAGCACAAACAGATTGGACTAACTTTTTATCTCTGACTATTCCAGTATATTTTACTTGGAAAGGCACATTTACAGTTAAAAATGTTTTATTAACCTATGTTGGCTTCTGCCCATCACATTATGAAGTTTGGCTAGTCTGCCTTCCTCTTGGGGGTTGACTCCTTGTACCTGTCCATGCATAGTTTAGTATTTTCAAATAAATGTTTGCTTCAGTCTTCATAGAACCTGCTTTCTGAGAATAAGCTGCCTTCTGACAAATATCTATGTAATAAAGATACACATACTCCTTTGAAGGCTCATTTTGTATTTTGAGATGTTCTTTTTGGTGACCTCATCAGTTGATTCTGGGCTACATTACATGGGGAAAGTTCTAAAGTGTATTTTATTAAATTTATTTTTATATATCAAGCTTTGTCACTCTCTTGCTTAAGAATTTTATTTTCCGTGTACTTATAGTTATCCCAGTTCTTCATCTGCTTTTCAAATCTCTGCTTATTTATTCCTTATCTTCTCTTGAACATATTATAAGTCTCTAATCTTTCTTTGTTTGAATGCTGTTGGTTCATTTCCTTTGTTTACTCATTCTTACCACACATGTCTTAATTTAAACAATACATTCTTTCGAGCCTCTCCATTAGCCCTAAATAACCCCTCCCTTATGAAATGTTATGATACTACTCATTTCCTTGATTATACATATACAACATTTATATGAATGTATATGTGTATAGACATATCTTAGTTACTTGTGACCAAATGCTCTGATAAAAAGCAGCTTAAGGGTGAAAGGATTAACTTGGTTCTTAGTTTAATGTATATGCATCATGGTGGGAGAGTCAAGGCAGGTGAAGCTTGAAGCAGCTAGTCACAGGGCATCAGTGTTCAGGAGGAAGAAATGAGTGATCATGCTCAGCTCACTTGTTTCTTCTAGAGTCTTAGTATAGGAAAGGCTTTTCCACATCAGTTAATGTAATCTAGACAATCCCCACAGAAACGACATCTCCCAGACTCGTCTAGATGTCATCAAGTGGAAAATTGAGATTAACGATCACAATTCTACCCTTTCACAACTTCACATCCAAACACAGCACTTCAAATTACAAGTTTTTACTGCTCATGTTCTTTTCATAATACAAAATTCAATCCAACTTCAGAAGTCCTTATGGTCATTAATTATTTCAAAATTTAAAAATCCCAAATACATATTTCATCTGAGACTTAAGAGCCTTTCTTTACTGTGAGCTCCAATTAAAAATGAAACCAACAGCAATACTTCCAATATAAAGTAACATGGAATAAATGTTCCCATTTGAAAATGTAATAATTGTGGCACAGTAAGAAATGGTTGGATCAAATTAAACTAATATTTAGCAGGTAAAGCACAGTAACCCTGCAGCTCCATGACTGCCTTTTTGTAAATAGGTTATAGAAAAGAGTAATGATTTTAAGCAATTGCATGAGCTAGCAAATCATTGCATATATGCTGAGTCAACTCAATGAATAATGCAGCTAATCTTTGCAGTGCAATTCATTTTTATTTCAGGTACCCAGATAAATGATAAAGGGACTTTGGATTACATACTCCTCCTAATCTCTGGTGCCATAACAAAATATTTATATTGTACATAAAATATAATTTCCATGGATCCAGAGGTGAGGAAGTCCAGTACAATCATGGACAAGGAAACATTCATTCTATGGCCTTTCTCCTTTGATTGGAGTCGCCACCATCTCTCTATGTGCTCAGGACTTCTTTTATGTATGGTTAAGTGATGGAGGCAGGGATCCTTCTCATCTCCTTTCTCTTTCTCAAATAATATGCTTTTCTTTATTAATTCTTTGAGGTTTTTATAATGTCATTTGATGTTCTTCATCTTTTGCTCTTCATCTTAACTTCTGCCAGATCTACCCACAGTTTCCCACCTCCTCTACACTTTGTATACTCTTTTAATATTTTAATAACTCATTGAAACTAATCTGTGCTGCCCATATACTCATGAGTGCAGAGTCATCCACTGGAATATAATGGACTGAATAGGGGCCACACTCATAAAGAGAACTGACTGTCTTTCATTCTAAAGCCATCAGGTGTCAATAGCTCATTAGTGAGGGATGGAAGTTAGTGATTCTCTTCTTCTTCCATGTAAGAATGTTGCCTGAATTCATCTTGTGCAGGTTTTATG
>JABTXL010004655.1:1881802-1952144 GCA_025134845.1 Neodon shergylaensis | reverse complement strand
GAAGAAGAAGAAGAAGAAGAAGAAGAAGAAGAAGAAGAAGAAGAAGAAGAAGAAGAAGAAGAAGAAGAAGAAGAAGAAGAAGAAGAAGAACTGGGTTATGTAGCACTGCTCCACCCCCAACACCATGACCCACTTCCTCCACTCACTGAGTGGACTTATACTAAAGGTTTCGCAGCCTTCCTAAACAGCAGCACCAGCTAAGGAACAAATGTTCAAAGCTGTGAGTCTGTAGGGGACACTTCACTTCCAAATCACAGCATTATAATTTTTCCATTTAGTGGGGAGATGTATCTTGGTGTGTACCGTAAAGTGAGTTAGTGTTATAGGAAAAAGATATTAGAAAGGTAATCATAGCTGAATAATTTGGTTTTTTAAACAGACTGGGTTTGATTATGTTCTCTGATTTAGTGGATCAGTTTTTCTGAGACTGACTTGCATCATCTTTTTTTTTTTTTAAATCCTGGGAAAGTAACTGGCCTACTCAGTGGATGTTTGTATAAGAACAGTTGTGCCCAACCGGTTTTGATGTTTATTACATAGAGTAAGTTTGTGACATTTATCATGAATAGACTGTTAGAAAAACATAATGATGATATACAGGGTGTTAAAACTTTGAAATGTGTATATGTGTGTTTGTTCATGTGTGTGTGTGTGTGTGTTTGTATGTGCTTAGGCACAATCAAGTGAGGAATTCTGGTTTGAATATTATCCACAGATCTCATGAGTTGTGACTCTTGTGAGTCATTACTCGTTTCCACTCTCATATGTTGTCATTCATACCTTCAGGGCTTGTGGTGTGTAAGCACAATCAAAAATAAAATAAATCTGTCCATTCTAATTATCATTGTGTAATTTGAGCAATTATGTTCTTTATACATGGCATTATGTTGATATATAAATATCTGATTATGCTGGTCATTCAGATTTTCAAGTTATATTTTCATTTCGTCCTTAACTTTCCTTTTATAAATTAGAATAATTGAAATCTATGGTTGACCAAGATGCATTTCTTTGTAGAAATGTTTGTGTAAGTTTTGATGAGATATTTATTTAAAAAAAACAACTCTATCAAGACTGTTCGTAGAATCTTATATTAATACACTGAACCTGAAGTTAGATCCATGGCTGTTTCAAGACTACAGAACAGAGGTTCAAATCCTATAGTAAGTGGGAAGTCAATCATCTCACAAGCCTTTGTCATCAAGTTATGTGTTAAGTAGGTCACTTTATTCCTTTGAATTTCTGCCAGGTCTTAGCATAACATACTTAACAAACTCACGTACTAGCTTTATTGGCCCATATCCTGTTGCATCTGAGAACCATGAAAGGAGTTGGCAGAGATTTTGGAGGTAATTACTTGGAGAAGAAATGACCCACATAGCAGAATGATGGTGTTCTAATGTCAGCATGAATGTGTGCTACTATAGTTCCCAAATGAACTCAAAGTTCCTACTGTGAGTCGCTAAGAAAGAATGCTCTGTACTCTTCATGAATGCAGGCACATGTCCACTGCATTCGATTCGACAGTATTACCATCTAAGAATTCAATGTGCAATGCCACTCACCCAGGCTAAGACACACCTCTGTCATTACGGTAGCCCTTGAAAACTGGGTTTGAACTTGGTAACTCCAAGAGCAAAAGGAAGCTATAGCAAAGCTTGACATAGGGCAATGAGAAGGCTGAGAAGAGTAAGCATAGGAAAAAACTCAGACTTTGAGAAGTGTGTGTGTGTGTGTGTGTGTGTGTGTGTGTGTGTGAAGCATGGTATTTCTCTGCTGTGAGACCTGTGAGAATCACACAGCCGACTAGCGAAAATAACTGTACTTGGGTTTCTAGCTTCACAGAAAATATTCAGGTAAATTGGTGTTAGGTTATAGGGTCAGCATGTTTTTTCTTTCTTCTGTCTGTTCAGTGAATTCTAATGCATTTTATTCAAGGTTCACACTCTGAGAAACAGTACCAGTGAGGATAGAAGCATGTGTGAGAATTTTTTTAGCAATACCGAGAATATTCCTGAGAGATAAC
The DNA here is from genome assembly GCA_025134845.1 of Neodon shergylaensis. Taxonomy (NCBI): domain Eukaryota; kingdom Metazoa; phylum Chordata; class Mammalia; order Rodentia; family Cricetidae; genus Neodon; species Neodon shergylaensis. The sequence goes on along the minus strand of JABTXL010004655.1, from coordinate 1,950,118 downwards.
TCTGGTAAAGAGTTGCTCTAGAGGCCAATATGATAGCTACTGATTAGTTCAGGCAGGAGGTGCTGAGAGCCCTTAAATCACGCTGAAAGGAGTGTGAGAAAAGATGAAACACATTAGGGGTGGGGACAGGAAGGTCAGCAAAATTGAATGGTTCACATTAAATAGGGGCCAGAGAAGGATAAAGCAATGACAAGGGTATTCAGATATGTCTGGAAAGTAAATTCATTAAATGCAACAAATATACTTTATATTGCATTGTGTTTTATCTGACCATAATGAGGGTGGTTTCTTTATAAGAATAATCTGAAAGTTATTTTGATATAATAATAAATTTCTTGTGCTGAAATTTTCCTCCTTATATCTTAGACACGTGTTCCCTTTTATCACTGAGTTTTAGTTATCTGTGAAGGGAGTGGAACAGTTTCACAGAGGATTCAGTACAGATTTACTCAGGGCAAAGCTTGGTATTTGTGCTTTACTTGATGTTAGGTTTGTGAATCTGTTCTTGGGAAAAATTGTTTTAGTGCATATTCTTCTACACTAGCATATCTAATCGAGAAACAAACATAGATCTAAATTTATGAGTCTGTTTTGAGCATTTTTTTTTTCACAAAGAAATGTTACAAGAGTAACCATCCCAGTGTGTATGCAAAACATTGAAATTCTTGTAAACAAACTGCTTCTAGGCCAATGGGCTCCAAATTTCACCTCTGAGCTCTCTTCTACTCCCCAGTTCACACCGCCCATTCTTGGAATAACAGAGTCACCGAACAAGTGACTAAGGGAAAAACTATCAGTTTCATGTTCTGTCTTTAATCTCTTGAGAAGAAGGATGATTTTCTTTGTCAAAATACATTTGCTTTACATTTAAGTACTATAATAAACACAGAATCATTGAGTCTTACCCAAAGGCAAGGTGACGGGGGGACGTGGAAATCAAGTCAATTCAACCACATTTATGGTCTAAGAGCAGAGATGAGATTTGTTAAATGGGAGATGTGGCATAGGCTTGCCAGAGTTTTTTTTTTTTTTTTTGAAGCAAGATTCCGTCATCAGGAATTCTACCAAATTGCCACTTCAGCCCCAGAGCTCAAATTGTTTTGTGGTAGTTCATATTTGATGTGAAAAGTCAGGCTCTCCCTATGTGTGATCTTGGCAAAGCTCATCATGACATCAGCTGAGAAGTGCAATACCTTGGGTGAAAGAAATACCCTTCATGTTTTTGGGAAGTTGTTTTCATTGCTGCCTGGGTGGTGAAAAGCAAGAATATAAATGCCTATGTGTTAAGGCTTGAGAGCCTGGAAGTGTTTTTAGTTTGGCAAAATACAATTTCACTTTGAGATATTTTGTGTGTAGCACAACTCAAAACATACTTTGAGAACAGCCTTCCCCCCTAAGTTTATACCTCTGGGTATTTTAAGTCATATTATTTTTGTTTCTTATTCCCTTCCAATATTTTAGAAGAGATTTCTGATAATCATGGACCTTTTCCTTTGAACCTAGAAAATTTGCCTTGCCAATATTAAATTGTACTCTAGTCCAAAAAACTGAGTTCAATTTAATTTTTTTTAATTTGTGCCCTGATAGTTGGCCAAATATCTTGAGCAGTTCCTCATAAGTCTGTGTTTAATTATACTGAAATACTTAATCAGTCTGTTGTCATTGGCAATTCAATTTTCCCTTTAAAAGTGTCAATGGGCTTTCACATGGAAAGTTCATGATTCTGAGCTGGTGAGGATCTGTAGAGGTTATACATTGTATTTAGTGTGGGTAGAGTACATAAAATGTTAAGGATTTATGTGCTCACACTTTTAAATGTTACTTACATATTGTGTACCATTAAATGGGCTCCGGAGTCACCATTTCCAGGTCTAAGCTAAGCTAAGAAGAAAACATAATGGAAATGTCCTGATTTCTGGAAGTGAGTGAAAGTTCTTATAGAAGTGAGAGTCATTGTGTGTGTGTGTGCATGTGTTTGTGTGTGTGTGTGGTGAGGTTGTTAATATTATTTAACAGGTGACTTAGTGAATTTAAGGTAGCAGAGAAGATCATAATTTGGTATATGTGTGCCAATTATTATTTTAGGAATAACCTAACACAAATTACTCAAGGTCAGCTTCTCACTTTCTTTCAGACATTATGGTTGTCAATAGAGCACAAATTTAGAATTTCTAGTCACTGTACTTCAGTGAGCCCTTTTATATTGAAATTGAAATGTTGAAAAATACTAAGTGTTCCTTTGAGAACTCTTGGTTGTGTATTGTGCTATCATGGGGGTACATTCTCATCAAATTACATTGATAATCTCTTATTCCTAATTATAATTTCATGCTCTGTGTTGCAAGTACATTTTTACTGGAATCTAAGGCTTCCATTCAGATACTGGAGGATTTGTAACCTCTCCTTTCGATGTCTGTTCTGTGAGCAAAGAAAGTTACTTTTGAAATAATCTTGCCTATTAACATTTAAATGTATTCTTGTGTTTATAGGGACTTCTTTTTAGAAGCAGCAAACCCTAAATGTGTTAAACATTGCTATTGTCTCAAGTAGACTTCCATTCCTTGATGTTCTACTATATTGAAGAAGGGAAATGAACATGCACATTGGAGGTTTTCAAAATGATGCTTGAGAATCTTCTACAGTGTTTAAGTGAAATATGATCATGTACAATATACCTCAGCAGGAAATTCCTTGAGATAGTTAAGGTATATTTAACTAGTATTATAAAGTATCTCCTTTCATTCTCAGTACTTACGTGTTCCTGGCAAGAGAAAGAGGGCAGAGGATATTGACTTTTAGAAGAATTTTATTTCTGTAGAAACCATTAGAATGCCATTATTTATATACATATTTTAAAAGTAAGAATATTTGTATGGACCTCTTTGGTATTCAACATTCCTCTCTTGAGTATCTTCTTTGTGTAATTAGCATGTTATTTAAATGTATACATAAAATTGGATCAATGGTGGTCTAATATATATCATTTCTAATTTATTTGTCTCCTTCTAAATTTACTTCCACCCACACACACATATTTAAAAGTTTGAGGCTAACCAGGAGACAGTGGCACATGCTTTTAATCCCAGCACTCGGGAGACAGAGGCAGGTGGATCTGTATGGGTTCGAGCCCAGTCTGGTCTTCAGAATGAGTTTCAGGACAGCCAAGGCTGTTACACAGAGAAACCCTGTCTCAAAAACAAAACAAAACAAAAATTTAGAGGCTAGGATCTGCATAAAAAACTGAGCATTTTTGTCTTCTCGGTCCTGGGTTATCCTTCTTAATATGGTATTCTTCAGTTTGTTTTTAAGGAAATGGGCGGAGAAAAGATGACAGGCCACTTGAAATATTAAAATTTAAGTGAGAATACTGAAGGAACAGTGTGCAATGGGAGGGGGAGAGAGCAATCATCCTGTGGGTGATCTGTGTGTATATACATCATATCCTGCTAACCCTTTTTATCACTGTGACAGTAGGTTGGGGGAAGAGTTGCCAAATTTCCCCTTGATGAGGATTAATGCTTTACCAATTATTTTAGGCACCACCCCAACAGGCCATTTGCATCATCTTACTGCATCTTTTTAAGGATTTTGCAGCTTGTATCCTGGGACAGCGATATACCATGAAAATCTTCCTTAAACCATTTCATGCTTTGCTTACAGAATTGAGTCCTAGAATACTCTCAGATTTCCTACAGGTCCAAGTAGGCAGTTTTTTGTTTGTTTTTTTTTTTTAAGAGTCTTTTAACACAATATCTTGCTTCTTATTTCATGATTGACTTGGTTCTATTTATGCTACAACTTACCATTAGCTATTGGTTTAGTGTCTAGAAAGGGCAATAAGGGCAAATCTTTACTGATACACGCTTTCTATCAGGAAAGACACACTGCACCATCCTGAAATTTGGGAAGAACATTTTTCTTTAATTGGGATGTATGATTCTTCAGATCATAATTCAAAGAAATTTTCAGGTTCATAAGTTTTTAGGAGAATCCACTCATTTCTTTATTCCATGCATTGGTGTCACATTATTCCCAAGTCGGACCAGACTTTGTCACCGCTCGCAGAACTAGGTCTTCCTTGGCGTTCTGTTAACTCATAGGGCTGATTCCTAGACCTCATTCTTAGTTTTCTTTCGTAGCCAGTTTGAACTCTCCATTGTTAAAATATGACAGCATTGTTACATGCATACCAATACTGGTACCAACTATTGGCATTAGGCCCACTCTAATGGAAGACTCTACAATGACAGTAAACATGACAGGTATCTGCCAGAGAGACTTTTTAAGGCAACTATTTATAAAAGGTAAAGAAAGGAAGCAGGGTTAGCCTGAAGAAGATATTGAGCAACAGTGACTTGGGGAGGTCTCAGACAAATTAAAAGCACTGATGCTAGGATAACTCACTGAAGATGCTCCAGCATGGGTGGAGGGAGCTCAGAGACAGTCTTTGACCACTCTTTGTATGCTTACTCACTATAGGAAGTGGTTTGGATGTGGATGAAGCAGCATTTCGTCCAAGAAACCTTACAATTAAAGCCTTTCAGTCAACAGCCTTCCCAGTGTCTGGAGATAACTACTTCAATCTTGAGTTTGTATCTGGCCCTCCATCAAAGCATCCTTTGAAACATACCATGGAAAAGGCCCTTGCGGTCATAATCTGCTCTCCTCCCTCTCCACATTTGTAGAAACTTTGGAAGCATAGAACATATAGACTGTTGTAGAGGGCAGGTATCTGCCCTTAAGTAGAATATCATGCCCAGACAAATTTGCAACATCCTCTGCCAACTGCTTCAGAAAAATTCACATTCATATACAAATTAGGCATGTGACTAAAAACAGAATTATGGCCGTCAGCTAATTTTATGAAGCTGATATCACATTGATTCCAACTTTATAAAAACAAGTTTGTTATGAGAAACCTATCATGGCTGATTCCTTTTATAAGTCCAATTGCTCCATATGGTAATGGATCTGTTAAACCTTCTAGGTACAGTCGTGGAGATAAAATATCAGAAGTCTTTTCATTCAAAATTGTAAAATTGGTATTCATTAAAATTTTAAAATTAACATTTCTTCTATCAGTGCTTATGTTCAGTGTCGAGGTTTTAGAAAGTTTGTTAACCAAAGCAGTCAAAAAAAAAAACATACACTCATACTAAGAGCCAGAACTGGAATGCATGAACACAACACAACACAGCACAACAGAACAGAACAGAATACTACTTTCAGATGAGAAAATTTGACTTCATTGGATGGCAGCAGGTTTATTAGAACCAATTCAATATACCCCATAAAAACAAGAGCAAAACAAAAACTCCTTTTAATATACATATAACATTTGAAAACTACAATATAAACTGCTACAATTTTATGGTCACAAAATCCAGATTTTTATGGAAAAATAAACTCAATAATGGCATATGTGTGCTTTTAGGAGAAGAAATGTATAAATATATACTAAAATATAAATAAACTCAAATTAGATTGAATACAATCAAAAATACAAATATCAAATATTAAAATAACTACTTATGACTTAATTTACATGGTTAATGTAATTCTGATAAAAATGCTGAGATCCTTATTGTACTTGATTTTTTTTCTCAAGTTCATATAGAAAAAATGTTGCCTAAAACAATTGAGAAGATTCTGAAAATATAAGTAGGAGAATAGACTAATTCTGTTGACGTTTCTAAAGGAAGTGGTTATTATCTTATAATGGATACCAAGGGCTAATGTACCAATGAAATAGGATGAAAAGCTTATATATATTTCAAGTGCTACATGATCTGAAGTGTATCAGAACACTCATATATAATATGAAGCTTTGTTGGCATTTAAGATACTTTTGGGAGGTATTGGACTTCTTAGGAAGTGGGGACAAATGGGGAGACATTAAATCAATGGTGCATACCTGTGGAAGAGGTTTTTGGACCCTGGCCTCTTCCTGATACTGTCTCTACTTCACAGTTGTCAAGAAAGAAGTGCCATCCTCTGTCCTAGGGTCCCTTGGCTCAGTTATCGTGAACTGGAAACTCTAAAACTGTGGGACAAAAGCCTCCTATTTCTATTTAGTTGTTTATCTTGGGTAGTATGAAACAGTCATAAAGAGCTGATTAACACTACATATGTATATATGAATAATATAGTTGATATTGAAATATCTGGGGAAACATATACAATCTTTATATGAGGCAGAGAGTTATTCATGTAGAATAAATTCTTGACACAAAACTTTAAAAAATGATTAATTGTAATCTAAAGATACTTATGAAAGGTGCCATAAAAACTTTAGGTGAGGGGGGTGGAGATATGGTTTAGCCTTTGAGAGAACTTTATCAGAGGATATGAGTTCAAATCCCAACATCCACATTATAAGGCTCATAAAAACCTATAAATCTAGTCCCGAGGGATCTCTCAGTCCCTTATGACACCCACCTCCATGGGCACAGACAGCAAATATACACATATACATACACATATATACATATATTTGCATATATGTATTTGCATATATAATCTTAAAAATAACTTTAGGAGATATGATAAACTGTTCTATGATCTCAAGAAAAGATATACTGCTTAAAGATTACTCAAAATTATAGAATATTCACAGAATGCCACTGTAGCTAAGAAGCTATCTGCAATTGATATCTTCGGCAGGGAAAGCTTTCACTGGGTCAATTACCACCCCATGCCCAAGAATAGTTGGCTAACACACAACTCAAAGGTAATTTGTAGATGTTTGTTTCATTTTGTTTGTCTTAGTACTTTTTTGTTTTATCAGTCTTTGTTTTGAGTTTGATTTGTGTGTGTGTGTGTGCGTGTTTGTGTCTTTCTTGTTTTTTTTTTCTTTTTTTATTTGAAAGAAAGAGAGGCAAAAATGGACATAAAGTGGGGATGGTAAGGAGGTAAGAATGATTAGAGAGGAATTGGGAAGAGGCTAAAACAAACAATATACATTATATGTGACTTTTTTTAAAAAAGTAACAAAAATGAAGAAAAATAGTCTAAGGGAAAATCATAAAGTTAATTATATGATTTTGAATGCCAAGTATTGAAATTAATTATATTAGTAAATCCATTCCTTCTATGCTAAAGTCTGCTTTACACCAAGGACAGTTACATGAAGGGGAAGAAGTTGGCATCCATAGCATGTGGGAAGCATCCCCATATCATTCAAAGGGCACAGCTAGGTGAAAGCAGCAGAGCGTTCAGAAGAGAGGATGAATTCGGAAGACAATACACAACACTGCATCATGCTAGCTACCAGGCAATGTGCTGCTGTTTAAAATTTATTTCTCTTTGCAAGAGAGATGAATTGAATTCCCAGCATGCTCTGAAAGTGCCCAATTATATTTTAGCATTAAAATAACAGTAGATTTAACTATATTTGATAAAGAGTTCCAATCTAGTGAGTTATTATCTTTATTGATATGCAAATCTTAACATAATGGAACTTATTTTTTCTTCATCCTATAATGTAACATTTTATTCTTTGGTATCATCATTGCTTTCTGAGATTATGCTACATGGGTCATCTTAGTTCTTTTTCGCTTCAGGCTTGAAAATCACTTCTTTTCAAAAAGTCTACTTTCTCTTGAAAAGTTTCTCTGTGTGATGGTAGTGTTTATGACCATTGTCCTGGTAATTCACGAGTTCACTGTTTCTAATTAGACTGGGAAACATGCATATGTATGTAACTTTAAAAGTCTTTTAAAATTGATTTTATTTGTGTGTGTGTGTGAATGTGTGTCTGTGTGTCTGTGTGTGTATATCTGTGTGTATGTGTGTGTATTGTGGATGTCATATGTGTGCAGGTGCCTGAAGAGGTCAGAAAAGATATTGAATCCCATGGAACTGGAGTTGCAGAAAGCTGTTAGCTGCTTGATATATACACTGGGAACTGAATTCTGGTTCTCTGGTAAAATAGCAAGTATGCTTACTACTGAGACATATCTGCAACCCTATGTATACTTTTAAGACATGAAATCTGTCAGAAGCTTACAGTGATAATTCCGGTTAAGACTTGGGATTAAACATTTTATTTAACTTAATTTCACAAAAACAATTTTGTTATTATCAACCACTTCTAATAATAAGATTACTAAAAACAGTTTATTCAAATTTTCCAAGTTCAAGGATATTTCAATGAGCATTTACAATAAGATTACAATTTTGTTGTTTCTCAAATATCTTGGAATATTGTATGATCTTGATTTTATCTTGCAGATTCTGATTTTATAGTAGGAATAGAGAATATTATGCTATTTTTTTGCCTTACCTGCTTCTATAAATAGCTTGTATTAAAAATAAGTAAAGTCAATGTCTTTAATTTATTTCATACATAGATATCATATGACCAAATTGTCTCCTACATATATATTCTAGACAAAGTCTTCTTGCACTTTGCATAATGTTTATTATAGCATTAATTATATTTGGGAAAATTTGTACTATGAAATTTTTTCTTTTTTTTGTCTCTTTTTTTTTGATTTTCGAGACACTTTGTTTTTTTAAGCAGGGTTTTCCTGTGTAGCCCTAGACCAAACATCCAATGGATTAATTCCATTAAACACTGCTATAAGAATACTTCCTCATTACGAACCTATACTTAAAAAGTACCCTTCTGAGTATAGCTCTTTTTTTTAATACATTTATATATTTTGGACACATGGTGGATAAATATTCTAATGTTCATTGCCTTTCACATTTATCCTTCCTGTTGCAAACTAGAATTTTTATTTTCATGATTTCAATGTTTTATGAGCTTTCCCATAGATGTCTGTGGTTGCACATGCAGAGGACCATGGGACATGAACACAAGATAGTGCTCCTCATTCTACCATAGCTTCAGCTAAGTAATCAAAAATAGATATTAGTTCAGAGGCTTCATTCTGGAAATGTCCCCATCTTCTATAACATATTCTGCTTGAGTTCTTGCCATACGGCAAGTGAAAGTCTGGGGGAGTGATGGCCTCAGGAAAGAAAATGACCCACGCAAAAGCCTCAGCGTCCACACAGCAGTACTCAGAATTAAATGTAATTAGCATTGAAAGTACAGGATGGATAAAACCACCTACCCAGTGAGCATTTGTAGGGTGGTATGACTAAGCTGTCACTGCAGTTTCTTTTTAATGTGCCTTGCAATGATGTAAAGTAGGCTTCAAGAACTTTGGCTCACTAGGATTTTCTGAATGATGTGTAGGAGACTCAATGGTCCATTCAGGATTGACTGAATAGCTCTTAGCAAAGCCTACATAAGCTACAAATTATTATTAAAGTGAAATTGTATAAACAAGCCTTTTCCAGTATTTGTGACTGCTTGGTAAAAAACAATTTAAAGATTTATAAAGAGAGTAATGGCCATAGAGCACTGAAAGTCAAGTAATTGTATAAGTACATAATACCTTTACTGTCTAGAGTTTCTTTCCCATATAGTTGTTTATTTAAAAGGAGATTATCTAGAGTTTAGGAGATGAATAAGGAGATAAAAGTGCTTTTGTATGTAAGTGGGAAACCAAGTTCAAATCCTCCTAACTCAGTGATTCTTAATCTTTCTAATGCTACAACGCTTTAATACAGTTTATCATGTTGTGGTGACCCATAGCATAAAATGACATCATTGCTACTTCATAACTCTAATTCTGTTACTGTTATGAATCATAAAATAAGTATCTGACATGCAAATCCTGTGAAAGCGTTGTTCAACCCCCAAAAGGGTCAAAACTCAGAGGTTGAGAACTAATGCCCTAACTAATTAAAAAGGGAAGATAAGGCTATTTCCATGTCTGTAAGCTCAGTGCTGTAAGGGACAGTGACTTGCTATCTATCAGTCTAACTTCAGGTTCAGTGACAGATTCTGTAGGAATCGTAGGTAGATTAGGACATTCATCATTGTTATGTGACTTCAGATCACGCACATGGGCTTACATAACCCCACCACATGTGCATACATTGTGTACACATGAGAACAAACACCACAGAGTGAAAGCGAAGACAAAACGAGTCAGGAGCCCTTTTTATTAATTAACAAGATATTTCATTAGGTTCTCAGGAGAAATGTTGAAGTGATTTTTACTAGATATGGTGTTTTACTAGAAAATGAGATGGATATATAAATCTGAAAGTTTCTTTTCAAAAGAATGCATTTAACAAATTGTGCTGTGAATTATTTAAGATGAAAATTAAGGTTCTAATCTTAGTCCCCAGATTTAAAGAACTGAGTCTCTTTGAGTCAAAGGATGTTGTTAACATTAACTAGTAAGTACTACTGTAGAGATTGAAAGAGTTGATAAGCCAAATTTTTAATTTATATATTTGCTAACTAAAGGCTACTATCACATATCAAAATATATAAATTTTTAGAGTGACATAATTAGGATTATGATTTTTGTTTTTTTTTTCAAATATTTACTTAGGAGACATTCATATTTTGGGATTTCAAATTCTACTTTTCCCCTTATTATTCCAGACAAGGCTAGAAACAGTAGTTGCAGATTATTAAACAGGTGTTTAAAATTGCATCAAGAGCGTAGATAGTCTTCAGTGCCTTCTTTGTTATCAAGGCTAAAATTACGATTAAATCTGAAATTCTTTATCAAAGTCTTTTTTTGTAGCCATCTCCACGTGTCAATGTTTGCAACATTCCTGTTTCTGCAGCCATGAAAAGGAAGTAGCCATCTTCCCCATCAGTTCACATGAGACGGCTCTGTTACTTAGACATTTTACTGCAATGACTTCCAGTGGAAGGGTGGACAGGAGAAGTTTCCAGGTAGAACTATGTAAATTTAAGAAGTGACCAGTCTACTCTGGGGAAATGAAGACTTACCTCTACCAGATGAAGGGTCGACTTATCATCAATAAGCAATAAGAGATTGGGGTGAACATTTTTAGTAGATTTTTCCCACATTTTCAATTCATTCATTCATTCATTCATTTGTGTGCATATGTGCCATGGCATATATGTGTGGGTCAGCCGGGGGGGTGGTGGCGCATGCCTTTAATCCCAGCACTTGGGAGGCAGAGGCAGGCGGATCTCTGTGAGTTTGAGGCCAGCCTGGTCTACAAGAGCTAGTTCCAGGACAGGCTCCAAAACCACAGAGAAACCCTGTCTCGAAAAACCAATAAATAAATAAATAAATAAATAAGTAAAAATAAAGACAACATGTCAGACTTGCTTCTCTCTCTCTTTTTATCATGTAGCTCCTGGGGCTTGAACTCAGGTCTTCAGATTTAGTGGTAATCACCCATACTTGCAGAGCCATCTCTCTGGAAATCAATTAAATTTTTTCAAAAGTGTCACTGTTATTGTTTCTCTCACTTCCAAATGCTCTTATTTCCCCCACCATCCAAAAAAATCCTACTTCTAAAGGTCCCTTCTACCGCTCACGTCTTTGTGTTTTGCTTTGGACTCACTGATTAGCTAGAATTGTTTGGGTTACCACGGATGTGGAAGTAACTAACGGAGCCCAGCGTGCTCGCCAGGGTCGCATACCTGCAGATAATGAAAGCCCTGGAATCTATCAGTAACAAATAATCTGCAAGGAGCAGGACCTCTGGGTCCCCTCCCCTACCAATGACCATTGACAGGCCTTGCATAGGTGTAGCACAGACAAACCATCGGGTCTGTGTAAGATCCTGACCGCAAAGGCAGGTTCATGCTTATAAGATTGTATTTGCAGCCTTCTCCTTATATTCTGGCTCTGACATCCTTCTAGTCTTCTTTGTAGTGATGTTATCTGATCCTTGGGGATTAGGGTGGTGTAAATGTTCTATTTATGGCTGAGCGTTCAACTGGCACTTATTTCCAGCACCTGGAGCAGCCATGGGCCTTGGTATTCACGGTTCTCAATTGAAAGCGACGCCTCTCTGATTAGTGCTGACAATAGCACTTGTCTACTAGTATTAACAAAAATATTTAGAAGGCAGTTCGGCAGCATGTTTAATTTACTTTTCTTAAACTACAGTGTGCTTCCCCATTGGTGCTTGTGTCTCCCACAGCCATATTTATTCATAGTAGCAGACATGAATTCCATCTTGAGAAGAGGACCTACCCCAATAGCGGGTGTGCCACTATTGTAAACAGAGTCTGCTCATTTGTTTACCAGCCACTCAGACCTGAATAATCACAGCATTGTTTGGCCAATGGCTCAGGCATATTCCTACTGAGCTCCTACATCTTAAATCAACCCATTTTTATCAATTTGTGTATCACCATGAGGCTGTGGCCTATCGGTAAAGTTCTGGCTGCAGCTTTCACCTTTGGCAGCTACATGGCGTCTCCCTGCCTTCATCTTCTCTCTCTTTTGTCTCTTCCACCCTGGCTATCTTCCCTGCTATAGGCCAAAGCAGTGTCTATATTAACCAATGGTAATAAAACATATTCATAGCATACTGAGGGGAATCCTACTGATGCCACAGGGGAACAACTTACCTGGTGGGTTGCTAATGTAGTTTATAGGGACCTCTTCAGTGTTAGCAGTTTTAGTAAACATCAGAATACTCTAGTATTCAAAGGGCATCATATCTGGTAAGATAATGTGTCGAATATTAAGCACCACACATTTCAAAGATGCAAAAGTTATCCTCTATAGACTATTTAAAATAAAGTCTTAAAACATTGAAAATGCTGCAGAGAAACATTTAATAGATCTTTGTAATTTTTCTTTCTTTTGGTCTGAATTTAAATCTCTTCAGTAGTGCTCCAGAATTTTAAAAGTGTGTTTGTAAGAAGAGAAGAAATAAGAATCAGCATGTGGAATCAGTCCCTGGGGTGTCAGGGCCTGTGAACATTTCAGACTTTACTTCACTGAGCATAAGTTGTGTCGGAGCTGTGCAATGTGAGATATTAACCAAAGAAAAACTCTCCAGTCTTTGACCTGTACCCAAAGGAAATCTTTTTATATGAGAATAATAACCACAACAACTAGAAACAAACAGTTTCCACAACTTATCCCTGTAATAAAAACTAAGTAGAATTCGAACATGAAGGGAAAAGACAGAAAATCCTTCTCTTTGTAGGAGGGGAGTATGAGTTAGTAAAGAAAACAAAACTAGTAAACTTACATAAAGTGGTTTTACTTCCAGGAACATAGACTGAGGTTTACTTCAAGAACTAGTGCTAGCGTTTAGACAATAAATGGCTTAATTTAAAAAGAAATGAGGGTTGACCCTACATTGCCTACAAATGTCAACAGTTACAATAATAGGGTAAGAAAAAAAACCTGATGTTTGCTTTGTCCTTACCAGACGTATGATGTGGGAAAAATAAATAATCCTCTCGTGTTAGTGGTTGATTATGAGCTTTGTGTTTGAACAGTGTAAAAACCGTAGCTTTCCAAAGCTTGTGAGCTGCAATGATCTGTTTTCTTAAGGCTTGTGAGAGAAAATATTAGGCCATACACACACAAAAAGTCTCAATATTTATTTTTACACTTGTTTGATCAAAGCACTTTCAGACAGTGTCTTTTTTCTGTTTTGAGACAGAGCATTCCAAATGAATATTTGTGGTATGGGTAATATTTTAGAAATGTCCCGAGCATCCCCTTCCACAGGCTTTGTGGGTTATAAATGCAGATTGACAGGCGGTTTCAATGGACCTTTTGTTATGGGAAAATTTTTGTTTTCTGGATTAAAAAAGAAAGATGTTTATTTGAAAATGTAGCATTTGATCATATCCGTAATGTCAAATGATGTGGAAACAGAGAACACTGATTTGAGAAAGAAAGAAAGAAAGAAAGAAAGAAAGAAAGAAAGAAAGAAAGACAGCTCTCTGCCCACGTTCTGCCTTTAGAGGGGGGAGCAATGCAAACTCACCTTGCTACTGATAACTGGCAGGAGAAGTGACTTTAGAGTCAAATATCTGGAGGATTAATCTTTCTTGACAGTATAGATTTTCCCATCCATCCATCCATCCATCCATCCATCCATCCATCCGTGTATACGGATATACACATGCATGCAAATACCCTTGTTTACCTTTCAGATACAATATCTTCTTTTATGTTGAAGTTATGTTAAATTGCCTGATTTAATAAGTAATGGAAGGGGACTATTTAACTAGAGAAAGAAATTCATCTTGCACCAAGTGATTTCAAACATAAGAATGGCTATTTTCATTTCTGGTAATTTAAGTGAGTCACGTGTTACCTGGAGACTTTTCCTGGCCTTAATTTAAGCGTATTTCTGGGAATTGATACAAAATATTTTTTTTGGTTTACTTATCAAGCAAAATTTGTAGATAATTATTTGGGACAAAGACTAGAGGATCGGGAGTTCAAGGTCATTCATGGATAAATGGGAGGCGAGACTGTCCTGGCTTTAGAAGACGATGTTGCAAGCAAACAGAAAAAAAAAAAAGGAGATAATTATTTTTCCTATTGGGATTTTATAATATATTCCATGTATGTTGTTTGAGGAAAACTTGTTCTGGACCTACAAAAATGCTTACAGGAAGTTATTTTCACATCTAACCTTGTCTCTGAAACACTTACTGGATCATTTGCCACATCTTACTTTTCCTTGGCAGTTTGCAGAGTGGTTGCCTATCAGGTGACAATAGTTGACTTAGGAAACTTTACTGTTGCCCTTGTTTGAGGAAATTTCCATTAGACTTTCATTGTGAGTCGAAGCAGTCTTGTCGGCCCTTGATGATGTCATCCTTCTTTCTTCAATCCAGTATCAATCACAGTTAGACATTTCAGCAGAGCTGGAGAAGGAGCAGTGAGCAAGCAGGTGCTCTTGACTATCTTTGCATGTGGGAGCTTTCTCTCTATGTTCCCAGCATCTCAAAGTACCAGCTTTTAGGACACTCATCTATTCCATGAACCTGTAAGTGGGGTAGTTTGAAGAACAGAGACATATAGTCCATAACTACATTTCATGATATATATATATATATATATCAAATCAAAAGGAAAGGCAAATGCCTTGAAATTATATTAAAAATATACTTCAATTATACACTTTATGTTGAAAAAATTTGAAAATGTGTATTTTTGAAGGAACAGTTAAATAGCTAGTATTTTTTGTGTAAGATGTATTTGTCAAATATGTATCATCTCTAGGCCACTGCTTAAAATAAGTTCTATCCAATCTCTGTTATATTTCGATTTCCAGTTATTTTAGGTGTGTATGTATGTATATATGTATATATATATTCTGCATATGTGATGTGAATATGCTTGTGTGTATGTATATACATGTATAGGAATGGTTTGTGCATATGCATATGGGAACATATTGCATATATTGCATGTATGCAGATGTGTGTGTTTGTGTGAGTGTGTGTGTGTGTGTGTGCTGGACAATTTTAGGTGCTATCATTTGTCTTAGGGGTTCTATTGCTGTGAAGCGACACTATGACCATGGCAATTCTTAGAAAGGAAAACATTGAATTGGGATGCTGACAATTCAGATGTTTCGTCTGTTATCATCATGGCAGGACATGATGATGTGTAGGCAGGCATGGTGTTGGAGCTGAGAATTCTACATCTTGATCTGCAGGCAACAGGAAGTAAACTGAGACACTGGGAATATCCCCAGCATAGAAGACTTCAAAGTCTGCTCTCAGAGGGCCACATTTTCTCCAACAAGGCCATACATTCTCCAAGAAGGCCACACCTCCTAATAGTTCTCCTGCCCATAAGCTTATGAGGACAATTACATTCAGACTACCACACGATTCTTAGGAGCTATCTTGTGTTATCGAGACAGGGTCTCTCTGGTCTGGGACATGGGAAGCAGGGCTAGGCTAACTTGATAGGTGTCACCTGGAACCTTCCTGTCTCTTCCTGCGTCTGACTCTCCAGCACTGTCTTTACAAGTATGTGCCACCATGCCGGTGTTTGACCTTGCTGCCTGACTCGGACTCCTTTTCTTCATGTCACTGCAGCAAGCTCTTTACGAACCAACCGAAATATCTCTTCAGCTTCCAGTGTTCAGTTTTAATGTACTGGAAATCTCTTGATATTTCTGCGGCAAATAGAACTCAGGGCTCTGTCATGGTTCAGCAGGTTGACTACAGATAAAGATAATGCATGCACAGTTATAAGGGCCAAAGAATTTGCAAGTATTAGTTTCACAGAATGATAAATGGTGGCTGATGAGCTCACTCAGCAGGGGTAGGGTTGGGGGTGGGGCTTGCTGCCAGGTCTGTGGTCTTGGTCAGAAAACAGTGCAAGGAGAAAACCCAATTCTTCTTCTGTTTTTATTTTTAAAACTTAATGTGTTTTTTTTTTTTAATTTCATGTAGTATGTTTTGATCATACTCATTCCTCCCCCAGCTCCTTCCAGATCCACTGTCCCACTTCCCTACCCACCCAACTTCGTGTCTTCCTTTTATTTGTTTTGAACATAATAAGTCTGATTTGTGCTGGTATACTCTTGGATTTGTAGCCCTCCGCTGGACTACAGCTTTACAGAAAACTGTCCCTTCTCCCTTTGTAGCTATCAATTGTCAGAGGCTTTTTAGCTAGGGTGGGACTTCATCTTGAAAACCCAATTCTTGACAGTAGTCCTCCGACTTCCATACACACTCCATGGCACATGCATGCTCTTCCCAATACAAATGATAAATACATGGGAAATGGATAAAGGTTTTGAATATAGATATATTAAACCTGGTTTAAATGTTATGTAGTGCATGCAGGTACCAGTTTGCAGTGCTTTTCCATTAATAGGTACAGCTGGGTTCTTAGGTATTAGCAAAAGTAAACGTACTTTTACAAAATAGGGGTAAAAGCGAGAAACAGGTACTTCCTGGTGTGATTAATATTTTTTAATCTAGACTGAGAAATTAAATGATTGTAAGCATCTTATGGAGTTTTGTGTGCCTACCTATTGTTGATGGAAGCACCTGAAGCAGGACCTGGAGAGTGAGGAGATACCCAATTGGGACATTTGGGAAGACGGGTTTCCTGGGAGAGGGGATTTCTCCATAGATAAGGCCCAACAGACTGCCCTTGTCTACCACACGGGTATCATAGCAACCAGACGTAAGGTACTATGGTGTTAAACTAATAATTACATTGGTTATTCTAGGAGTATTTGGTGGAAGAGCATTTGTCTTCAGTGAATTGAAAGGCTTTCACCTTGGCGAAGTCACTCATCTTTGCTATTTGTGTGATCTCTTTTCCAATGTGCTTTGAACATTGTTCCAGAACAATATGCGGGTTCACTGTTTATAAACCCATACTATGATTTTTAAAGATATTAGGGACCACAGACTCTAGTCCTCCTTAAAACTACCCACTGGGCCTACATCAGTACTAAAAGTTAAAGAAAATGATGTAGACAAAATATGCATTTCTTCTTGTTTAATCATTTTAAGTATATTTATTTGTTCTCTGTTGCATTTCCTCTCCCAATTCTGTCTCTTTCTTTCTCTGTATGACTCTGTGTGTGCGTGCTCTCTTTGTGTATGAACTACCCCGCCCCGTGTCTCTTTTTGTGTTTGTGACTCTGTGTGTTTTCTCTTTTTGTGTGTGAATGATCACTCTCTGTTTGGAAATGTCCCCCCTCCCGTGTGTGTGCTTTTACACATGAGATTTCCACAGCATGCACATAGAGGTCAGAGTTCAGTCTGAAGGAGTAGATTGATTTTCTCCTCCCACCGAGTGGGGCCTGGGGATGAAACTCAGGGCACCAGGTCTGGCGGCATGCACCTTTACAGGCTAACTCAGTGGTCTCTGATTTAATTGTTTGTAATTAAGCCTTTCATTTTTAGATCTATCATTGATGCGGTGTGGCTCAAGATCCTTTACAGGGAGTGTGTGGAGCACCGTGCTTTGGATTGTTCAGTCTCCCCATGCATTATTCTGTGAAGTACCCTTATTCAGTATGCCGGATCAGAATCATCACAACCGTCCTGGGCTCCCGCCACTTCCAATTTTGTAGGATATTGAAGACAAATGACCTTTAGGGGAAAAACAAAACCTGTGGTTTTGTATGTAGTTTCAAAATTGCCCATTCAACATTTAGTTCTGGCCCACGAGTTAGCTCCAGTTCCCTTCTGGCCACAGGAATCCCAGCATAATTCCAGACAGATAGGAAATACTTTAATCCTATCCGAGCATTTATTTCATAGTGCCATCCCATAGACCAGCTTCCCATATTCCTTCCAGCTCTAATCTCATCAGTGCCTCATCACCGCATTAAATAGGCCAAATTAATAATACTTGATACTTTTCCTTTTTATTTTCGACTTTTTAAAATCAAAACCACAAGACAAAAATAGAGAAAAAGAAGTGAAAAATTCCAATAAGTATCTAGAATCTCATCTATCTTTTGTGTACCAGACTTTCTCTTGGACTACCAACCAGCTCTCAAATCATGACACGGAGATTTATTATTACTTATGAATGCTAGGCCTTGTTCTAGCTTTTATTTTTTACCTGATTCTCTTTATCTATGTTTTGCTTTATGCTTTTTACCTGTTTTTCATTCTATATATCTTACTTTCACTACTCCTCCTATCTGACTGGTGGCTGCCTAGTTTCTGGCCCTAAGCATGTCCCTCTCTTTCTCCCTCAATCTCTTTTCCTTCTTTTCTCTTTGGAGTCTAGATTTCTCTTCCTACTTATTCTGTCTCTGCCTGCCAGCCCTTTCTATCCCTTTACTGCCTAGCTCTTGACTCTTCAGCTTTTTATTAGACAAATCAGGTGCCTTAGGCAAGCAAGGTGAAATAAGTGTAACATATTTTTACATAAACAAATATAGCAGAAACAAATGTAACACACATTCCCGTAGTTAAAGTAATATTCAGCAGCATAAACAAATGTAGCATATTTTTAGCTTGTTAAAATAATATTCCACAAAGTCTTTGCCTCTATATATCAAATATATAGGAGATTATAATGAAGAAGCTAAACACTCAGTACAAGTTGTCATGCTCTGGCCTGATGGACCAAGACTTGCACAGAATATTTTGGCATACAAAATAAAAAAAAAAAAACCCACTTACTTAGCTTTAACTAGAGATACCACAAGAAAACCCAAAATGTGTGCCATTTAGAGAAATTGGGCATTTTAAATATTGTAATGTGGTGTGTGTATTAACATGGATTTGAAGATGTATGGGGTCTAACATGCATTCTGAAAGCACATAAGTGAGTTGGCTTCATCGCTCGCTACTTCCAAGAAAATGCTTAGTCTTCTCCTGGACTAGTTTATGGAGCGTTCAGAGCTGCCTGCCAAGCTTTATCTGAAGTTCTGAGTTAAGACAGAGGATGATAAATAAAATGGGTTTATGTTCTCCAGACCCATTTTGTCTATAACTAAGTATCATCTGGTCTCATGCTTTCCTCTTTCTGTCTCTCTAGAAGTAATTTGGTGCTTTATTTACATGTTTTTCCCATGGATTGTTGACTGTGTTTGGTGTAACATACCAGGACATTTGTGCCTACCTCATAAGAAATGTCATACAAGAAAATAAAAATCCCAAACACGCTCAGACTTTAATTTACCGAACCTCTATTTATTATGTAAAATGTAGAACTGACAAACCGATATTTCAGCTGTGCAATGCCTCAGACTTCTAGTCAGCCCGTCTGAAGGTTTATTCTAACAGAAATAAAAAATGAATAGCAGGAAAGATGATCACAGTGACATCTATTCCTGGTAACTGGGAGTCTATTAAGTGTAGAAATCTGAGGTTCATCTCCAGACTCAATGAATCCTGAAGTTTTCTAAAGCAGGTTCTCTGATTCTCACTCACAGTTAGAGAAAGCCCTAGACATCTAGACTCTAGCTGTGTGTAGGACTGCGGCATTAAGGGAGAGATGGGCTTGCTTTGACTACCTATGGTCACAGGTATTCCCTCAGTCATACACATAATGATAATCTCTTAAAGAATAATATATTTGAATTTACAAAAAAAACCCTTGAATGTGAATGTATTTTTAATGAAAACCAATGATTCTTTTATGATGACTGATAAAGTAATAAATGAAAGTAGATTGTCTCTTTCAGGGGATGAGTGTTTTAGGGGTGTGAGAGCCTTTTTGTTTTCTGTAGCATATGTATGCGTGGAATTCAATTTCCAAGTCTGGGTTTAATTTTGGGCATGCTTTCAGTGTTGTAAACTGTCCTCTTTTTGTGACTTTGTTTCTATGGTCATATGTGACAGTAAGCCATTCTCTACGTTGGGTAGATTGCCATTCAGCTGACAGAGCTCATCATTGGTGGCATGGAGGGAGAAGGCAGTAGAGAAGAGAGTTTGAAGTTAAAAAAGAATTTTCTATATTTGGAACTGATAACCTACTTTGAGCTGAGTTTTGTTTTCTTTCTGTTTTGATTTGTACCAATCTCACTTTCTCACCTTTGAGTTTTATGTGAAGAACCCAAACTCACCGGTTAATTAAATAATTTAGCCATTGATGAAAGTCCCAAACAACTCATAACCTTCACAACTGGAGTTTAAATTTGTTAAATTCACTACCTTTTATTAACTATCTTTTTATAGTGCTAAAATTAATAAAGATAAAGATTATAGTACAATAAAAAACAAAAATTTTAAAAGAATAGTTTTTAATCACTTCATAAATCTTCATGTTTTGTCCTTTTTTGTTTTATAGAAGAAAATCTGAAGTTGATTTTATTTATTTATTTATTCTATGTATATGAGTGCTCTATCTGCATGCACAACCTATGGCCAAAGAGGGCATCAGATTCCACTATAGATGGCAGTGAGCCACCATGTGGTTGGTGGGAGTTGAACTCAGGACCTCTTACAGAACAGCCAGTGCTCTTAACCTCCGAGCCATCTCTCTAGCTAATTTAAAAATGAAGTTAATTTTAAACAAAAAGAATATCTGTAAACCAGTATTAAAATGAAAAGAAAGATAAAAGAAAAAATTAAGAATAATCTTGGAAATTCTCGGCATTTTTTGTAGTTTACTGCCTCACGATAAATGCATTCGCTCAGTTACAGACCCTGAAGTTAATGTGTTATGATGTCTTTCGCTACAAAGTAATCAAAGGCTTAGTTTTGGTTTGAACAAAACATCTATTTCATTATTATGTTAATATTTATAATCTTAGAAGAAAAATTTGCATGCTAGTCATAGATAAGACCCATTCTTTTTTTTTTTTTTTTTTTTTAAAGCAGCATAAAGCTTTGGGGAGGATCTGTGTATTCTGGGTTGTGGAATTAGTTTAGGTTCCTGAAGTGACAAACCACGACTTTAATAAGTCATTATACATGAACAGCATAACATGAAGTTGTTGCCCAAACAAATATTGACTTAAAACTTTGTTTTTTAAATCGTCCACCCGTTTCTAAATACCCAGAGGCAGCTTGGTCTTTAAAGACATGCCTTAAAAGCAACGGAGTGCGCTGAACGGCTACCTCGGCACAGCGTGTCTAGTTTGGATTGAATCTCGCTGAACTGAGTAGTCTTCGTACATCATTTCCTTGTTACTGCGTCCACTTGTTGGTGAAGGCTCACAGGGGGCAGAGGCATTCAGAGAAAATGTGAGATCCATATTAAAATTTCAATAATTTGAGGATTAGCTCACGGTACCAGCTTTCCCCTGTGGGTCATCTGACTCAAACAAACTTTGGTTTCTGTCAAAATACCAACATTGGGGGCAGGTTGTATTTTAGTCTAATTTACTCAGGTAAGATTATCTTGAAAATGTGCTTTTAAAAAAGTTCATTTTAAATTTTGTGTTTATGTCGGGTGGGGGGCACACGAGTGCAGTGGCTGTCAGCTGGGGTCATAGTTGTTCCTGAGGCACCTGAAGTAGTTCCTGGAAACAAAGGTAGGACTTCTGTGAGAGCAATGTGTGCTCTTAACCTCTGAGCCAGCTCCCATAAGGTTCTATAATTGACTTGCTATGCATTGATTTTATGTTGACATTTTTTTCCCACTTCTTTGTTCTAGCTGTGTTTTGGGGTGACATTGCCTTAGACGATGAAGACTTGAATATCTTTCAAATAGACAGGACAATTGACCTGACACAGAGTCCTTTTGGAAAACTTGGACATAGCACAGGTATGGCTGACTATTTGAACTTTTTTTTTTTGTAAAATAAATTTGAAATTCTGTGAATATTCTTGAAAACTCACATCAAATTTGACTTTGTCCGTGGAAGTAAGCATAGTTTAAAGTTTAGATTCTTATCATAGCTTTTATTTATAATTTTATTTAACAACCATTTTGTATTTATGCTCCATGGCTGTTTCCGCAACAATTACTTTGATGAAAACCCCTGGAGGTGATTCCAATTTTAGGTGTTTTGAATACATTTGAATTATGCCTCTATGGAAACCCAGAGGTTTGAAATAGTTTTTAAGGTTTAAATATTCTTTATAATTTCTTAGTACAATTTTTATTCTGTGTTCCATTTTAGAGGTTTCAAGACTAAAAGGATTAAGTTCTTCTTTTTTAGTTATATCTGGTAAATGTTATTTATTTACTTATTTATTTGCTTTTTTTTGGGGGGGGGATAGAGTCTCATGCAGCTCAGACTAGCTTCAACCTTGCTATAAGTTCATACTGGCCTTAAACATCTGATCTTCTTACCTTCACCTCCCAAGTGCTGCTGTAATCATATGCTACCATACCAGGCATTAAAACATTGATTCGATGCATTCCTTTTATCTTCTTTAATTCCTCCCTTTTCTAATTTGACCTTCTCTTACATGTCCCAGTGATTCTCAACTTATGAGTCATAATGTCTTTGGGGGTCAAATGACCCTTTCATAGGGGTTGCATATCAGATATCCTCCATATCAGATCTTTACATTATGATTCATAAGAGTAACAAAATTACAGTTAGGAAGTAGCAATGAAAATAAGTTTTTGGTTGGGGGTCATTGTAACATGATGAATTGTATTAAAGTGACATAGCATTTAGGAAGGTTGAGAACCACTGTCTTATCCTATGTGATATTAAGTATGTATAAAATTTCTCTCTGTTATCCAGCAGATAAATCTGACTTACAGTTAAGACATTTTACTGTGTATCAGCATCTCCTTGTCTAATTCATTTGATTTAGTAACCTTTTTGTTTCAGCAAATTCCAAACATATGGAAAAGCTGTATGATAATACAGAGGATGGCAGTGGGATGGTCCTAAATGCAGCAGATACTAGCAGCTGGTTTTGTGTGTGCAGACATGCATATGCACATGTGTGAATACATTCGGAAATTAATTACAGAAAATTTGTAGAAAATGCAACAACACGTTTCCATATTATACATTTTAGCAAGCAGTTTCTAAAATAAGGGTATGGACCTATCCAGTTAAAATACCATTATCACAAATAAAACCATCGTTGCAAGAGAAATACAAATGGTAAAAACTAAAGGATTCACAAAAAATAATATGCTTCGGCCTTTGTTGTATATAGTGACAATCTTTCCTGACACCTGGACCACTGTATGTACATATGCAAATATAAATATAGATAACATATATTTAATATAGATTAATACATAAGCTAGGACTTATGTATAGGATATTGCAAACTATCTGTGATTGGCATGTGTCCATCCTCTGGGCTGTGAATTCCGAATACTGAAAAACTAAACGCCACGTGATTTGCTGTGTGAACTTAGGTTTTCAAGCCATCAAGTTCTTTAACCTCTTATACACACACACAAAGGCACAGGTCCCCTCACGACAGTTTCACATCTACTTAGCTATATTTGGTCCTCCTTCCAAGCCCTCTCTGCTAGACTCATCGTGGGATGTGTCTAGCACCTTCCCCTCCAGGATCCTTTTCTACCCATATTTTATTGTGGTAGTTGATTCTGAACAACAAAAAACTGACACAACTCGGCAAAACCCTGTGTTTGTTAAACTGGGCTTTGAGTTTCTATTAAAGTGATGTAAGTACTAAATAGGTCATTTCTCAGGCTTAACTTCCCACATGCTTTGGGAATCATTGCTTTTCTGTGATTAAAAACCTTGAAACTATCATTTAATGTTGATAATTTATTTAAATGTAAGCTCATAGATAGAATAGTTGGAGGAAAAGTAATATCTCTTTAAATATATAATGTAGAACACAATATAGTTTTGATAATATAAAGAATGTAAATCCATGCTGGCAAGCACACAGATCAGAAAGCTCAGTTGGAAATTGCACTCTACACTTGAATTTCAAATAATTTAAATGTTCTATATTTTATGATTTTACTCAATTTTTCCTTTCCTGGGAATTTGTTTAAATAGAGTTGTTATTATTCTCATCTTCTAATTTAAAAACATATGAGTTATGTTTACAAATAAATAAACACTTGATTTCTATATTTCCATTGTGTTCTAGAACAAGTGACAAAAAGATCTACCACTTTTAAAATTTAGTGAGCTACCAGTGTCACACTTTATTTCATTTATTCTAAATGTCATTCAAAATTGCTAAAAATATTCTTCCAAACACAATCACTTTTCTTAGGTTTAGAACTTCACTTTTCAATTCTATTATTCACATCCATAGAACTATCTTGATAGTAGCCAAGACATTCCTTTATTTTCATGAGGAGTCCTTTAAAGATCTAGTTACATGCATTTTGGTTCCATTTAATCTAACTGAAGTTTCCATATAATGGTCATTTAAAACATGTAGAGCCTACACTTTAAAAGGATTTTAAGTAGCTTCTTAGGAATGAGTACATTTGAGTGTGACCTCATCTTTCTGAAATGTCTGATGGAAAAATTTCAAACATTTTTCTCAAGATGCACAGAAAAATGTGACCATGTAATGCAAATAATTAAACAAACTACTAGTCTGTACTTCCACTGTTTGCCTTATAAGGACATTTGGCTTCTCCTTTAGGAAGCTAGATTTCCTTAATCTTCTCCTCTTTTCTTCATTATTTTCTGGAACATCCTTTGAGAGTATTTTATTATTTTTAAAATCTTGCAAATCTCATAATGTAATGTAACACATTTTGCAGTTGAACATCCACTGGAGTACTTACCTTATGACTTTTTCCTGATTATATAAATTAGGGAAAATTACGTTCAAGATATAGCTGAATGTACTGTAATATTTGACCTGATATTTCAAAGTTTAGGAACAAAACTTGTCATGCGAGGTTGCTCTTCTAGTGTTTTGATTCCCACTTCCTGGCAAGACATTTGAACAGACTCAGTTTACACAAGGGAAATAGCTGGGAAGCAATCAATATGGCTTTGTGACTTCCTGACATTCTGCATAGCATAGCTATGTGGCAACAGGTGGTGTCAAAGTCACAGAGAAGAAAAATGTTTCAGATTATCAATAGATATCTCAGTTGTCCTGATGCCCAAATAAAGGCATTTTGGTTGCTTGCTGAGTTTCTCCCACCTCCTTATTTTTAGCTACTAATGTGTTCCTGTAGAAACTTTAATCTCTACAGAGATTCATGAATAATAATTTCTAACACATTAATTTCATATAAAAGCCCAACCAAGGAGAAACTAGCAGTATTACCATTGTTTATTTGCAAGGACTGACAGTAATAGACTTAATATTTTTCTTTTATTCTTCAGGTGGATTTGGAGACCATGGCATACCAAAGAAACGAGGGGCTCTCTATCAGCTGATAGACAGGATAAGAAGACTTGGCTCTGGTATTTCAGTGTTTAAAGCTGCAGATTCTTTACTTGATGGAAAAATAATACCCATAGAAATTCAGTTTATTAAGATCAGTGTGTCACTATTCTGTAATGGAGGTAAAGGATATACTGAGAGATATAGAGAGTCCCTTTTGTGTTTCGTTAATTGATGTATCATGTTCAGTTTGTAGAGCTTACGTTGAAGAAAATGGAAATATTCTTTTGAATCAACTTAAGCTTTTCCTAGTATAAGATGAGCTAAGTATTATTGTATGTTTTTGTTTCCAGTTCATTAACTACTGTTTTAAAATATTTTATAGGCCATGGAACTGCCTCAATTTTATCAAACAATAAAGAAATCATAGCAGTATTTGATTCTAAAGGAAAGTAATTTTTCTTAACTTGTCAGAGGGATATTTTTATTAAGAAAAGTGATGAACCAGGCATGATGGTTCATGTCTGTAATTCATACCACTTTGAAGGCTGGGTAAGGAATATTGCCATACGCTAGAGGTGGCCCTAGCTATACTGTGCATTTTAGGAATACTTGAGGCCCTGCCTCAAAGCAAACAAACAAACAAAAATAACAACCATACACACAAACAAGGCCTCAAAGAAAAACAAACCACAATCAAGCAAAAACTAAAATAAGAGCACTGGATGCTCATGCATAGGACCTCAGTTCAATTCCCAGCATCAGTTTTGCCGCTCACAACTTTAACTCCAGTCCCAGGGTACCTGATATCCTCTTCTTGCCTCTGCAAGTATCAGACAGAAATTTAGTGCACAGACATACATGCAGCAAGGCACCTATGTATGTGAAAATAAATAATAAATTTAAAATAGCAATTAAAACACCAAATAAAACATAATAATAATAACAATAACATATTTATATATGCATGTATTCATTTCATAAAAACTTTATTCTGGTTTCATAATTAGTTCATATCTATAATATTTAATTTATTACCATGCATAGATTCTGAAACCTTTTTAGTAAGCCCATTATTTGGGTTTAATGTCCTAATACTCCTTCAGTTGATAGGATCAATGATCAATGAGCTCACTTTCCAGAAGTGATCTTCCTAAGCAAAGACAATATGCTTGCTCAAGGACATTGAAGAGAGAGACATACTCAAGACTTTGTCATGGGGTTCTATGTTCAGTAGTTGTCACCATAGTGCATTTAGTGAGGGGCAGCTCAGTAACACTGATGGATGAATGAAAAGAATAGCCGTGAACATCTGTGAAAAGCAAACACAACAAGAGAAATTCCAAGAAAGGCAAAAAAATAAGACTCTTGACTTGGAGTTTTCTCTGAATAGGCAGCATTTTGTTAAACCTATACTACCTTGTAGCTGCCTCTGGCTCATGCTGATAGCCGGAGAAGAATGCAGATGACAGGAATGGAGACTACTGATTGTCTTAGTGGCCAACGCCTGGTTTTTCTTAATCATTTATGTGATGTAACATTTATTGCTTTAGGCTGTTTTACTGGAATATCAACCTTGGTTTCAATGATTAAGTACTTGACCAGAATAATTTAAAGAAATAATCTTGAAGGTCGAGCACTTTTACTGAACAGTATCTATTTTATCAGCTGTGGTGAATGGGTCATGGACTGATAAGATAGGCAATTTAAGACAGTTTTTTCCATAACCATATACTCGTTCCAGACTTCTGTATCCTCTTGTCTAAATTATAAAAATTACTCATGACTCATTTATAGGACATTGAGAAATGTTATTGGGTCTTAAAGTACTTAAATATTTCTATGTATTTATTAAACAGATAAAATGACTGTTATTTTCCTTTAATGCTGTTTGGGTGTGTTTATGCAAATACATATATGAGATATTTGAACTCTTATTCCTTAAGGGTAGTAGGATTCTGTTGGACAGATGTTTTAAATGTCACTGCAGGCTTGGAGCAAAACAAGACCACTAAAGGAAAAGCACCTTTAAAATTCTCAGAACAAAATGAGAAAAACCGAGTTCCCAGAGCTGCTACATCAAGGACAGAAAGAATATGGCCCGGAGGTGTCATTCCTTATGTCATAGGAGGCAACTTTACTGGTAAGATATTCCCAGTGAGTATGTGTGGGTTTTTTTTTTTTAAAAGAAAATCTATTATACAAGCATGTGTTTTTATAGAATATTATTATAGAAAATACACTATCCAATGAAATGTGAAAAAAAGGCTCAATTAACCTGGATCTCTAAATTAAAACATCTCTGAATTTGAAGTAAAATATCTTGTCTTTCATTTAGGGTCTAAAGTATTGTGCTGGACTTCATACAGTGTTTCAGATTTACTCTGCAAGGCAGCTTGTCTGAACTGACTCCTCCACCAAAGTCTCTTAGGCACATATTCGTAGAGCTAGTGGGCTTAACCCTCTGATTAGAAAGTGAGTGTGGAGTCTGAGCAATGACTTATCGTGGTGCTGTGAACCCGACATGGTTGATGACACGCCTCCCTGAAAGCCCACACTGTTTTATTAAAGTCATGAATTTTTCCAGGCAGCCAGCGAGCCATGTTCAAGCAGGCCATGAGACACTGGGAAAAGCACACATGTGTGACTTTCACTGAGAGAAGTGATGAAGAGAGTTACATTGTGTTCACCTATAGGCCTTGTGGGTAAGTAGAGAATGGACTTCAGTTTTGAAGACTAAAAGGGGAAGGCTTATAGGTAGGATTCCTTTCTTCCTGCTTGCAGAGTACTTTGGCCAAGTGACAGTCTGAGTTTTGCATAATAAAGTTTGCATTCAGACAAACATATTTCCATGATGACTGGGCTTTGTGCCCCTTTGCAGGTCGTTTGCCTTGCTACAGCAGTTTTTCTAGAACTCTGCTCTCTGTGCTCAGCAACCTCAAAATCTGTGTCCAGCCTCTCTGGGAAATCTAAGTACTTAGTTCATAGTACAGTTGCTCATCATGTCATTTGGTCTCTGCTGTCTTATGTTGGTATTCGAGTTCTTCCCTGTAGCATCTCAGACCTTTAGGCAAATCTACCTGCTCTCCTGTCTTCATTTTCCAAGTTGCTGCCACAAGCAATTGACTTCCAAGCACACTGGTGAGAGCAAGATTTCATACTTTCTAAGATTCGTTGGTGTTTTCTCCTACAAGAGTGTTTTCGAAATGTACTTACAAGATAACAAATAATTTCTTAAAAATAATTTTAGAAAAAGAAAAAAATAAAAAGAGAACATGACATTTAAAGAGAAAGGTGTAGGGATTTGGAGTTGGGGAGGGAGTTGGAGGTAAATATGAACAATTTATATGCCTATATGGAATTGTCATAGTAAACAAAGTATTATATTAAATTAGATAATCATTTTAGGAAGTTGGCAAGATGTTCCAGAGAGTAAATATGTGTACAAACAAACCTGATTGCCTAAATGGCCTCTAAAATCCACATGGTATAAGCAGACAATCTACTCCTACAAGCGGACCTCTTATCTGTGCATGTGCACCAAGTCACACATAGTTCTTTGCTGTAGGTCGAGTTTTCTTTTGCAGACAACCACTCTTGAATAATCATCCAGATGCTTAGTATTAATTACAAGTGCTTGGCCAATAGTTTAAACTTGTTATTAGCTAACTCTTACATTTATATTGACTCATATTTCGTATCTATTCTTTGACATATGGCTTATTACCTTTACTCAGTACGGCGTGTCCATCTTCCTTCTCTCTGCATCTGCCTGCAACGCTCCAGAATCTGCCTTTCTTTGTTCAGGCATTCCCAGTATGCCTCTCCCACCTAATTTTATCCTGTCCAGCTGTTGGCTAGTCAGCTTCTTTATTAAACAAGCCACATTGACACATTCACAGAGTGTAAAGAAATAGGAATTTCTGCCTTTTTGTTTAATTAAAAAGGAAGGTTTTAACTTTCATATAGTAAAACCTACACAACAAAAATAATTATCAAATAAGAATTACAGTTACAATATCTAATCAAAATTAGAGAAAACATATTATCTATCTTATCTTTGTGAGTCTAATGTTTTATACGTAACTTACCTTTTATTATAACTGAGGAAAACCTTAGCTATGACTATCTAGTCTTCAGCTTTGTCAAAGACCTAAGGACAGGGACATCTAGTAGCTTGAATTGTCACCCTAAATTCTTCTGTGATGTTGGGGCATCCAACTTTGGACTAGAGGCCTGGTGTATCTGGAAGACATTTCTGATAAGTAGAGAAATTTGAAGGACTGTCCTACCTGTCTTGGTAGAGTTTGGAAGTGGTTTTCTTTGGTCCAGTTTACACAGTATACTGTCAGTAATTAAGGCAAGGGCAATTTCTTTGTCCAAATAGCTAGCTGTTGACATAAAGAGAGCAAACTCTTATGACAACACATATGGTTGGGCTTCTTCATTTATGGTGTTTTTATGGTCAGTAGAGAGATATTATGGCAGCCAGGCCATCATGAATGTGCATATCATTGTAAAATATTGATTTTTCTTTTTTCCGATTTTTAATTTGGAAACTTCTGTCCAACAAAAGAACAGTGATTATAGCTATTGATAGTGAAATCATTTCAGTGCATCTAGATTTCTCTTTATTTTTTATGTATTTTTTATAACTGAATATAGATTTTTTTCATACAATATATTCTGATTAGGGTTTCTATTTCTCTTTATTTTTTATGTATTTTTTATAACTGAAAATAGATTTTTTTCATACAATATATTCTGATTAGGGTTTCTCCTTTCCCATATTCCTCCCAGATCCTCTCTACCTCTCCTCCTATTGGGATCCGCACTCCTCTTTGATTTTTTTCTCATTAAATAGTCACCTAAAAAGTAATAATAAATACCTGTTAAAGAGTAGGCTCTGCAACAAAAATTGTGATTTTAATTTTGTTTAAATTTATCTTTAATTAATTACCCAAAGCTCTTCTTGACACAAGAATTGATATAACTGCTGCAACAACGACCTAAGTACCTGTGTTGCTATATAGACATCAAAGCGGTTGTCTATTTCTTTTGGAGAAAAATACTTCTCACTCTACCATGCCCCATCTCTTTTGAAGGTAAACACATGTGACACCAGAGAGTGTAGGAATGGCCCACCATGCTATTTTCAGTCTTCCCATATTTTTTCTAGATAGTTGAACTTTAAAAAGTAACGAATTTCAATTTTGGCCTGACCTAAATGACATTAAGAAAAGTTAAACATCATTATCTACAGATATTGTTGGATAGTGCCATAAAGCATTGTCCATAGTTCATAGTTCAATAACTGAATAATGTTTCCTTCAAATTTTTTGGCATGCTAATTTTTAGTTACATTTGAAACACCTTCTAGTTCTTTGATCTGTTTAATATTTTGAACATCCAGATCCCTGTGCTTCTGTCTGATTATCTAATTTTAACAATTAATGCCCAGTTTATGTGTTTCTAAATATGTATGTTGGATCAATACATCTTTCCACTTTCCTTCTCCAAAATTTTATAAAACACAGCTCTGTTTGTTTGTAATACATTGATACCTATACTGATTTTACTTTCTCCTTAGTGTTTCTCATTTTACTTTCATCCTACCAGACCAGTTTTCCTCATTCACCATTTTTATTTTGCTCATACTTTTGTTTTTGTAAATGCATTTATGATGTAGATGCTGTGTTTAGAATGTAAGAGAATTAAAAATTTTTCACCACAAGGCATTTCATTCCGATGATGAAGCAGACGGTGATGGTGTGGAGCAGTCAAAAGGGTATAATGGAGAAATGCTCCTGGCCATGGGATCTATCCTGAGAAGTGGTTAATATAGGCAGTGAGACACCATTGGAGAAAACACATTTTCCTTTGCCAGTGGGTATCAATTGCAGACAGCTTTGTGGTTAGGGATGGGATTCTATCCACTTCAGTGCTCACAAAATGAACTTAGGGTTATTTCTCTAGACTTTTTGTCTCTGATTATTTGGAAATTTTTTTGAACTATTGGTCTTTGCTTGTTATTTTGATTTTCATTTTGGGAGTGCATATGTGTTTCTCTGTTGTTTTAATTTTCTTTCATATGTTTTAGAGAAATAGAAAGACCACAGAGTTGAGAGGTAGGGATGTGGGGAGGGGAGATCTGAGAAGAATTGTAGGAAAGGAAAACATGATTAAAATACATGGTATAAATATTTGTTTCAGTGAAAAAAAGAAGAAGAAAAGAAGAATAGTTGAGGATGGGTGCTTCTAGAGATTTCACAGGAGACGCCTGGGCAAATGAGACCAAACTAGCCCACTCTTCCAGTTTGCTTAGATTCTGGTTCTAAAAACGGCCGTTAATACATGTCACATTTGTCCCCACAGATGTGTAGAGTTACTATTTGTCAATGGAATAATCAGGAGTTATTAAAGTCTCTTAGTTGCAAATGACTTGTCTTGCATGCTCAAGGCCCTGGGTTTGACTCCTAACACTTGAAAATTAGCAAATAAGCAAGTAAAATGAAATAAATAAAATAACAAATGACTTTTAAATACAATCAATTAAGACAACTTGCCTTATTCTCTCCTTGGTGGAATTCTTCCCTAGACTTTGTTTTTATCTTTATTTGAGATGCCCACAGTGGAATTTTATTTTCATTAGATGTCCACAGTGGAATTTTATATTCATCAGATGTCCACAGTGGGATTTTATGTCCATCAGGTGCCCACAGTGGGCTTTTGTTCCACCTACAGTGGTTACAGTTACCTTACTTCAGCTTGCTCATATATCTATCTTTGCCAAGGACTAGGGCATACAATTTACCTTGGTGTCCTCAGGGAACACACACATTGTTTTACATATAGGTGTTCATGAGAATATAGACGATTTCAACATGAACACACACATTGTTTTACATATAGGTGTTCATGAGAATATAGACGATTTCAACATTATTTCAGTCTCATAAATTTCTTAAACAATAAAACTCCGTGAGAGTTTATATTTTACATCCAAATAATTTAATGATTTACAACTTACCCAAAGATGATTAAAACTCATCTGCATCCCTAAAAACCAGACTTTTTACATTTAAATTTTTTGGGTTTTTTTGAAATTATAATTTAATTACATATCTCCCTTCCATTTCCCTTCTCCAAACCATCCCATATGCCCTTCCCCACTCGCCTTCAATTTTATAGCTTCTTTTCTCATTAATTGCTAATGCATGCATATATATGTATACTCCTATTATAACCTGTTGAGTCCATATATTTCTCATGTGAAAATCAGACTTTTAAGTGCTATATAAAAATATATTCTTGTCAATGTTATAGTTGTAATGGTGCATTTTGGTGATTTGGGGAGTGTCATTTCACATTTTCTTATTTGCCTTATATTATTTTTTCAGTAATAGTAATCATACTTTGTAATAGAACTAACTCATCGACTACTGGTCATTTTAACTATTTTGTGACTCCTAATACTTCACACAGGGCTAAAGACACAGATATGCCATCATTTTTGTTGTGATAATGCTATATATAAGTCTCAAAAACTAATCTTGAATTTAAGGGAGCTTGGAAACGTTGCTGCATAAATATTTTAGGGCCTACTAGAATATACCAAGTCAAACATTCATCACTCCTTCTGGACTTCAGTGTTGGGTCATTTATGTATGTGGTACTGGGGCATTGAACCTATAGCATTTAGGTACACAGAGTATGACTCACTATGGAATGTGGGATGCCTTTACTTTGATAAAATTTCAATTTTACCATGGTAAAAATTTATGGTCACATCAAATCACTTCCATTTCTTTTTTCTTTTCTTTTAAATGTATTTATTTTATATGTATGGGTGTTTTGACAGTATGTATGCCTGCACCATGTGTGTTCCTGGGACCTGCAGGAGTCAAAAGAGGGCACTGGATCCCATGGAGCTGGAGGTACAGTCATCTGTGAGCACCATGTGGATGATGAAAATAGCATCTGCATCCTTTAGAATAGCAGCCAGTGTCCCGAAACATTGAGTCATCTCTTCAGCCCCTATCAGTTCTATTTTTAATGTTAACATATTAAAGAAACACATTTTACCTTAATCACCTTGCCAATAAGGTGATTTGTAACTTTTATAATTTCTAAAACTAGGAGCTGAAAAAAAATCTCTGCACTTACAGGGAATGATATTGAATAGGAAATTTCATTACCTTCAAAACATTTTTCTCTGTCTTATTTTGTTAAGGAAAGCCTTGCTTCATGCCATATTGGGGTAGGGAGAAAATAATTAAATGTAATAAAACAATAAATAAGTACTAAAAGATATTAGTCAGATTATTTTATCCTTTAGTCTTAGTATGTTTTAAGGTTTTTGGTTGAAGCTATTCACAAATTTTTGCCAGACTATTTATTTTTATAAAAATATGTGTATATATTATCTTTGATCCATTGTTAGTAGGAGATATAAATTAATCTCCCTTCCATATTTGAAAAAAATAAGCTTATAAATTAATATTTTCAATAAATGGTTGTTATAATAGTGGTAATAACTGTAAGAACATTACCAATAAAATATATTTTAATAGAAATTATTTGATTTGTTTTTGTGAGAGATTTTTTTGTCACTAAATTTGTTACTTTAGTCTATTGTGCTCTATTTCTACTACTTCTCTTATTCCAGCAGCTTCTTCAATAATAGTTGTCTACCTAATAGTCTTTAATGACTTTTCCAAAACCAACTACTACGCTAATTTATTTAGCTGTTTTCTAGTTTTTTTAAAATGTTTAAATTTTGTCTGTATGCATTAAAATAGTGGTGAGATTATCCTATACTGATTTTGTGCCTCCACCATTTTGTGTCACTTTCATACTGTTCTTTGGGTTATAACATCAAACACAAGTTGTTTTCTTTCTGTGAAAGAATTTCAGTTAGAAGAGTGTACCAGCCAAGATTCTTGTATACAAATAACTGAGCCAAGTTAATTTAACGAAAAACAATTTATAAAGAGGTTTTAAATAAATTCTGAATTATACTAAGGAAAAACTGGAGAGCCGGGTAGAAGGGAGAGCCTCAGAAAGACTCACTTTAACCCTTGCTGCACCTACTGTCATCACTGGAGTCCAACCTCCTCTTTCTGCCTATGGGAACTCATTTTCCAAGACATATTTGTGGAGCTTGTGCCATATTTGAGATTCTGTGAGCTATAGCTGGTAGGAAGTCCTGTCTCCAAAAATGCAGATATCCTAGAAGTGATAGAAAAGAGAAAACAAAATCACTGAAAAAAAATAACACAAGAAATTCTTAGAGGAAAGGTAAGCAGAGAAGACTGAAGGTCAAGTCCTTGCAAAGAGTTGAAGAAGGTATAGAAGAGAGTCACTTGGGTGTTTTGGAGGTTTGAACTTATGGAATTGACAGAGAAAGACAATGAGATATGAGCCCTCTCCATGTTCAAGGCAGAGCACAGTGGGTATGGATGAAGTGGAGTGATAGCAGGGGCAGTGGTGAGAGATGAGCGAGATGAGATGAGAGGTGTTAAGACTTATGGGTGTGAAGATCATTTATAAGCTATCGAAACAAATGATCCCTCTTCCCCAGTTGCTTAGAGCAACAAATGCTGTTTACTCACGCAGAGCCATCCTATATGCAGTCCCATGGAGATGCCTCACTCTGGACATAGCTCTTCTTTGGCAGACCAAACAGCAACCACATGGCCAGCCACGTGTTGACTCTTAAATGTTCTCTCTAGCAATGACAGCTTGGGCTTCTGTGATGTTGTCCAGGGCAAGCCATGTAATGAAACCCAGTATTAGTGGATTAGGGACTTGTAATCACCAACCAGAAAAGAGGAATGTGTATTTTTGAGCATTGACACAATTTACCACAGAGTTGCTGAATATTGGCATAATCCAACTTGACATTTAAAAACTATGGCGATGTTAGGAAAACACTGGGACCGTGAGGCAAGAAAGAATAGGAGAAAAATTAGTGGACAATCCAACACGCCACATGAGAAATGATAGCTTAGGAAAGGGCACTAGCTTCTCAGCTGGTGTAATCTTTGTGGATTCCTGGGAGTTTCCCTAGTGCCTGGTTTCTCACTAACCCCATAATGGTTAGCGAGAAACTCCCTCTTTCAAGGTATCTCTTTCCTTTTTCTCCCTCTCTGCCCTTCACCCAATTTGTCCACCCTGTTCCCTCATGTTCTCCTCCTTGCTCCATTTCTTTCCTCCTCACTCCCCTACCACTCTCTCCCTCCTTCCTCTCTCCATGCTACCAGTTTACTAAGGAGATCTTGTCTACTTCTTCCCAGGGGGAATCCATGTATGATGTATATCTCTCTTAGGGTTCTCCTTGTTTCCTGTCTTTTCTGGGGTTGTGGATTATCGCCTGATTATCCTTTGCTTTATGTCTAATATTCTCTTATGAGTAAGTACATACTATGTTTGTCTTTTTGTGTCTGGGTTACCTCACTCAGGATATTTTTTTTTAGTTCTGTCTATTAGCATACAAATTTCAAGATGTCATTGTTTTTTAATCACTGTGTATTACTCCATTATATAAATGTAGCACATCTTCCTTATCCCTTCTTTGGTTGAGGGGCATCTAGGTTGTTCAGGTTCTGGCTATTATAAATACTGATGCTATAAACACAGTTGAGCAAATGTCCTTGTGGTATGAATGTATTACTGTGGGAACTGGGTATGACAAAAACTCAGACAACACAGACTGACACCTGGGGAAGCCTGAACTAGACCTTCTGAATGCAGGTGACAGTTGTGTGGCCTGAACAGTTTGTGGCACCACTAGCAATGGAGCCAGTATTTATCTTTAATGTATGAACTGGTCCTTTGGAGCCCATTTTTTTTTTACGGAGGGATACTTTGCTTATTCTCAATATGGTGTGTGGGGGGGGAGCCTTGGTCTAGCCTTAAGTGATATGATAGACTTTGTTGACTCCTCAAGGGAGGCCTCATACTCACTGAGGAGTGGATGAGCAGTGGGGTGGGAAGAAGGTGGAGGGAGCTAGAAGATGGGAGAGAGAGGGAACTGGGATTGGTGTGTAAAATAAGATTGTTTTAAAAATTAAAAAAAGAAAGAAAATAAATAAAACAACTGCAAAGAAAAGAAAAGAAAGAAGAAAAGAAAGAAAAGAAAAGAAAAGAAAAGAAAAGAAAAGAAAAGAAAAGAAAAGAAAAGGGCAGTGGCGCTGCTGTCATGAGAGGTAGATGTGTGGATTCTGGGCTTAGATTAAAGGTAGAGCCAACAGGATTGCCAGCTGGACAGAAAGCAGAACTTTAGATTACTGCCTGTGCTTGAACTGAGAAAGTCAAAGGAAAGTTAAAGATGCCATCTGTTTTCATCAGGATGAGTTACTCACTGTGTGGGGAGGTGGTTTATTTATTTATTCTTCCATTTATTGAGAACTAATTTGGGGAGATATTCAGTGAGATGCTTTACTATTCATTGCTATAGAGAAGCTAAGTCACACGGGTGGGTATATAAGTAAGCTCTTCAATGTGTACGGTCTTCTGTAAATAAATTGCCTTGGATGCTTAAGCGAAGTCAGTGAACAAGAGCAGTGGACTCCTGCCCTCATGAATTTAACAGTTTAATGGAACACTTAAACTTGTGGCTTAGGACTTTCTAAAAATGGAAACTAACTGAAAAATTGAGTCATTCTGTGAAGATCATAAAGCGATTAAATGAAGTTAAGTGGAAGCCATTTAAAAAAGGAATCACGAAAAGGTGGAAGCAATCCTGAGTTACGGATGACCTAAAGAAAGCTTTCATGGTATTTTGGTCTGTAAACCTTAAATGAAAGCCAGGCACAGGAGATTTCGATTACTTCCTATAATTTAAGGTGAAATGAAACTCTTTTATATGTGGAAATCGCTTTTCTGAGAGGGCAGGTTAACCTTTGATGCATTGCACCGTAGAAATGACAAATAAATTAGACATGAAATGCATATAGCAATATGAGAAAATAGGATCAAACTTGATTTCGCTAGAAACTAAGACAGTGTTTTGATTAAGTTGTGCATTTTTGAATTTCATGTTACCTTGTCATCACATGCCTGATACTTTTATAAGCATATGTTTAATGAACCTTAATGTCTAGAATTCTCCTGTTCCTAAGACCTTTAGTTAGTCAAGGATCAAAGTACCACATTTTTCTTATTTCCCAGGGCCATTGAAAATAATAGCTCTATGAAATAGGCACTGTGAAATCTGTTTTTCCTTTCCACTATGAAACTCATCTTATTATGGGAAATTGCTCTGGGTTCAATTATGCCATAAAGGGTGTTTTAGACAGCCTTTCTGTCCCTCAGATTCCTTTTGCAAAGTGCTGTGTTCTCTGAATGTAACCAGCTAGAATGACTCAATATGGGAAGTTAAATTGCTATATAATCATCAGATATTTTTGTCTCCTTACAGTTGCTATAAAATAGCAAATATTTTAGATTAAATCTCTAAAGTTTGCAAAATACAAAGTTTTCTAAATGAAGCAAGTTTTGAGTATTTGAGTGGTTACTTTTTAGTGTGTATTATCTGTGTATGGATTGCATATATTATTTGTAAAACAAACATGGGTGTAAAAGAGAGAAATCATTAATTTTCACTCCTCCCCCACCAGCTATCCCGGACTCCTATTACTGATATATTAGCCCTAATTAGTTGATAAAGCACTCACAAACAATGAGTATAAATTAACATCTCAAACTGGAATAACATGTGTTAATGCATAAACATTTGAAGCCCACAAAATTAAGTGGGAGAGATTAAGAGGGTGAGAGATGACACAAAAATTTACATTTGTGAAAATTTAACAAGACTGCCAAATTGAAAAGAGTGAAATTGAAAGAGTAAAATCTCTTCACATTATTTGAGCAATTAGTTTATTTTATTTAAAAATTAATAGATCAAAAAAGGCCTTTGACAATGTCTAGTGCTTTATGATTTCTCACTTGGAAAGAATCTATTTGCTGCTGCCTATTGATATCTTGGAGGGTCATCCACGGCACTATTTACACGTAAACTGTAATTATTAATGCTTCAGATGAGATCATATCATACTGTTTAAAACTCACTTTAATGTAGATATCTTGTGTGTGCTTGCTCTTGTAAATGTATGTAAGACAGTAAGTTGTTCTTGAGTGCTTGGCTTTCTGCCTAATCATCAAGCAGCTTTCTTGAGTAGTTGTAATATTGTACTCTAATATTAAATAATTGATCCATAGACACATGTCATAGAAGTCTAATAATGTTTGCAAAAGCAATCAGTAGGAGAGTCTCCTTCGTAAGTTGTCATAGCCTACACAGTGCTATGTCACTGAGCATCAAGGTCTAGGTAGCTGATAGACTGTGAACTTTCTGGATTTGTGTCTGTGAGGACATTCCTTGGATGTTAAATGAATATGCTTATGCTCTGTTCTTACGTGGTGGAAAGGTTGAAGGTAGCTTTCTAGAACTTTCTTCTTAAGGGCTTTGATCTTACTACTAAGAATCTGTACCCACGACCAATTTATTTTTCAAAGCCACATTTTAAACAAGATCCACCAGAGGTTATATTTTGGTGGATTTTGGGGAGACATTGTGATTGAGCCTCTTCCTCCAGTTAACTATTAACTACAGGTGATTCACGTTTATTTAACTTTTGTAATATTACGTTTATTTGTGTGTGCCAATCTGTGTAGGTATGCATGTCATGGCACATGGGTGGAGATCAGAGAATGACTTCCCAGAGTGAACCCTCTTTCTCTCTATTACATGGACCTTGGGAATCAACCACACACATTCAGGACTGGAGGAAATATTTTCCTTTCAGCAATCCTGTCCAGACCCCTCAATTAGCATTTTCTTCTACTTTAGTTTGTGTGTGTACGTGCATAAGGAGGTCTTGGTTGATGTTGAGAACTGTCCTCAATGACTCTTCTTCCTTTTTATTGAGGAATGGTTTCTCAATCAAACCACAAAGTGGCCCATTGGATATTCTGTGTCTCTCCCCATTTTGCTCTGGTATGTTCCTGGTGTTTGCTATCAGAGACTAGGTTTACAATGGTTTTCCGGCTCCTGACATTTCCACGGGTCTAAGAATCTGGCCTGTGGTCCTTACATCTGCAGTGGCATGCAGATCAGCCCTGAGTAATTTTACCATCCCTTTCATTGACTTATAAAAATCATTTTCTATGTTTCAGAATTATTTCTTTGGTAAGAAGTTTAATTTATATTTTTAATAGCCAATGTCTTTCACAGATGGATGTTTTTTTTCTTTCTCTAAAGGATAAAAGCAATTTTAAAATAAAGTCATATTGGAGTATTGGCAGATAGTTACACTGATAATGCAGTGATTATAGATGCAGATATTGTAGGGTAAATATTGTTTTCAACAACATTCTGCATCGTTATTATCATAATTGTTTCTGATCTAACTAC
This sequence comes from Neodon shergylaensis, assembly GCA_025134845.1. Lineage (NCBI taxonomy): Eukaryota > Metazoa > Chordata > Mammalia > Rodentia > Cricetidae > Neodon > Neodon shergylaensis. The sequence continues at coordinate 1,910,207 of JABTXL010004655.1, read as the reverse complement.
CCAATGCTGTCAAACTGGAAAATTTACTTTGCAATATAAAGGTAATTGCCAAGCATTCAGTTACTGAGAGAGTTTGATCATACATGAGCTTAAAACTCATTAATAAAAGGCTGTCCTGATTCAGAATATGCCAGGCTCTTCAGGTGGCCACTGCTGCTTTCTGGGAATTCCATGCTATCGAGTCCAGTGGTCTGCTCTTCACAAGTCCTTGTTCTGTTGTCCACTTTTCATAGATGCTGCTCCTATGTTGGTCGGCGGGGAAATGGCCCTCAGGCTATCTCCATTGGGAAGAACTGTGACAAGTTTGGAATCGTTGTTCATGAACTGGGCCATGTGATAGGCTTTTGGCACGAACACACCCGCCCAGACAGAGACAACCATGTCACCATCATAAGAGAGAATATCCAGCCAGGTGAGAACTTTGGGGACCTGCAAACCTACATTTATAAACCATGAAGACCTTTCTTAATGTACTGTAGTCAACATTTTACTGTATTAAAACTTGTTATTCCCAAGCTTTTCCCCCTATGATATAGGCATTTTGTTTTAAATATGGGTGGTTTTCATGAACGGACATGAGCTCTCAAGCAATAAGCCGATAAGATAATCATTTCAATAAACCTATTTTAATACTTAGTTCTTTAATTTATGCAGTTTAGACTGTAATGGGGTTCAGGGTTTGTATCATGTGTTATAGCTACTGGAATCAATGCTGTGTCAGGTGTTATTTCTAGAAAAAATTCCAGTGAAATGAGTCATTCCCAAAATAATCTTAATAGTTTATTGGAGATTTTTTTCATAGACTTGATTATTCTAAGGACAAAATTTTAAAGAGTGTTTTCACTAGTTAAAATGGTAAAAAAAAATCTAATTTTCTCTTAGAGTCTTGTGAGTGACAATACACTTATTGTCAAATTTTATATTTAAGTCTCATTCAGAAATACCAGTACATTTAATTTGAAAAAATTCCAATTCTTGCTTAGCATTTTGGTATAGTGTGTCTTTTAAGTATATGCAGAGTCAAAGGGGGTCTTATTTTCCTATTCACTGTCAATTAAAGGACTATGCTGAATTTCTTAGGATATTCTGTAATAAATATCATTTATGTCTTTGTTCATTCGTCATCTACTCCATTCTGCTTTCTGCAGCACTAGCTGTGGAGATACTGCTATGGAAAATGCCAGAAATCTGTGTAAAGATGAATAATAGCCATTCATTGCAAATACTGCAGAGTCTAAAATAAACACAACAAACACTACTTTTGGCAACTGAAGACAGTTGTCTCCAAAATTAGAGATAAGAAATATTAAAAAGAAAAGAAATAAACATGAATTAAGAGGGCGATGAAATATTTAGGCTTAGAAACTCATAACAACTTTTAGCTCTGTCTTCCTGCTCTATGGCAAATTATAAGTGGGGGACTGGTTATTAATTATTAATTTCCCAGGAGAGGGTAAGGCATAAATTTCTGAGACCTATACAGATGATTCTGATTCTCAATAATCTAATCTCCCTGGGAAATAATTGGAAGATTGTGCCTTAGTTACTTTTCTATTGCTGTGATAAGACACCCTGACCAAGGCAGCTTAAAGAAGCAGGAGTTTATTTGGGGTTTATGGTCTCAGAAGCTTTGATTTGCAGTGCATGCTCATCATAGCAGAAAGCATTGCAGCAGGCAGGCAGGCATGGCTTGGGAGCAGTAGCTGAGAGCTTACAGCTTCATTTGCAAGTGAGAGGAAGAAAGATCCAAGTGGGAATGATGAAGACTTTTGAAACCTTAAAACCCGCCCCAAATGACACACCTCTTCCAACAGTTCCTCAGTTCCACTGAAGGCCAAGTGTTCAAGTATGTGAGCCTATGGAGACTATTCTCATTATAACCATCATGGATTGTAAACAAAGATCAGATCTGAAAAGTTCTGCCTGCTGTGGGACCTTTAACTTGGGGTGGGGAGGATGAAGCTAACGTCCTGGAACCAGCAGAATCCTGAATAAATAGTTTCTGTGGATGAGGAGCTTCTCACCATTTGAACACGAAAGGACAAGAAGAAGACATGCACATAACCTCCAAAATTCTTTAATGGGAACATGAGTGGAAGTCTTCAAAAGTTTTATTCCAGGCCAGAGTACAAACATTGGTACTATCAAATGGAGCAGGAAACACGGAGTAAACACAATGTTTTTGTGAAAGAAAAAAATGACAAACACCAATTTAATTTTCCTAATTTTTTATTGGAAAAGCCTGTGATGATCTTCTTTAAAAACAAAGGAGTGACAGGACTGGATTTGGAGGACTATCCAAAGATAAACCTTTAGTAGGACATTTGACTATTTCAGGGCAACCCGAGAGAACAGCAAGAAAAGGTTGCATTGGACAGCAACAAAACCTAAGCAATAATTAGAAAATACCTTCTGAAGATTACAGTAGCATCTATGAAATAAGAGAAAAGTTAATGGAGTATGGTATCCAGAACCAGGCGAATAAATCCTTTTTCTAGGATGATGCAATCAGAAGATGAAAATAAAAGAAAATGTATATGGCCATGTGGAATATCTAGGAGCTTGAAACAGTTTCCAGTGTTCATTTTACATCATTAAGAGTGAGATAAAAAGAGGTGATGTTTCTGAAACTTCTTTTAAGCACCAGGTAGATGAGAGATTTGCTGTTAGGTATTTTTGTATTGTTTGCTGTCTGCCAATCGTTTTCATCATGTGGACCAAGGAAACAAAACAAGCTTATGAGGAAGGCAATATTTGAAAGCAGTTGCTGATTCAAGATAAAATCTTTAGATATGGCAAAACAAGGAAGCAATGTGAACATAATAAAAATAGATATATAAGTAAATATATTCAATTCTGGAAAATTATACCTCTGAATACTGTTTTTGATTAAAATTCAGGCTAACAGGAAAAAGAACAGTTACTGGATGAAGTTTCCTGATTGACTGGAACTACCACAGAGGGAAGATCCCAGGCTGAAAATAACCACATGGCAGGCTAATTGTTTATGCATTTATGACTTGCTGTGAGTCAGAAGCCTGAGATTAGGTGGTTTTTCAAGAGTAATGACTAAAAACGCACACGCTTTGACTTTAAGTTTACGTGCAACATAGGTGACTATGATAAAAATGAAATTTGTGTGAAGACCTGAGTATTTGAATTTGTGTTAGATTGTAGTTGTAAGTAATTATTACAAATTATAATTATTTGTGTAACACTCACACCAGTAATGTAATTTTAAAGAAAAGAATATTATGAGATGGATACATAGTATGTGGAAGAACAGCATGCTCTACTTTTATCTTCTTTTGTAGAAATTGGGTCATTGTTCCACTCCACTATGATGTTCCAAGTAGACATTGTGGGGACATATGGTTTTGCTTTTGTTGCGTACGAATGGATATGTGTATAAAAACAAACAATAACACCAGTCACTTAGTAAAACCCAAAAGTAGGCCCCAGATTTTGGTTCTCTTTCCTTTCGTTTAGAAGTCTTCCGTTTTTTCCTGGACTCTTAGGGCAAGAGTACAACTTTCTGAAGATGGAGCTTGGAGAAGTGAACTCTCTCGGGGAAAGATATGACTTCGACAGCATCATGCACTACGCCAGGAACACCTTCTCAAGGTTGGACTCTCAGGTTATACCGTTTCACTTTTAATTCCTTTTCTCATGTGACTGCGCACAAAGCTATGTTTATCTTTAGAACTAGAACCGCTTTCAAATATCACTGCCCTGGGGCAAAAGAAATGGAGCAGATGTTCATGCAAAAGATGTTTAAAACACCCCTTTTTCAGTTCTTATTAAAAGCACACACTGAATGCGATATTGAGAATGGTACAGATGAGTTAAGTGATTGTATATTTTTGAGTTATTAAATATTCAGTGAAAACAATTACCTAACCGCCCAGCATCTTAAACTGGTAAAGTATTATTTAATAAAGATTGAGAATTCACAAATCAAATATGTGATCCCCGTGTTGCACGGAGATGCCATACCATATGTTTTAGGTCGTGTGCACAGGCTTTTTGAACCACTTATGCCGCAGATTTGATTTAAGTAGATGAAAACTCAATGATTATGCTCAGAAGATAACTTGCTTTCATGTAGTTTACAATTGATAGTAACACTCCAATTACGCACTTAAAATTGTATTAATTATAACTGTCTTCTTTGAATTGTAATGCATTTGGGTTTTGATCTACTTCACCCTAAAGATGATTCTACCAAACAAATAGCTCTCAGGTAAGGAAGTTGGAATTCAAACAACAAGTCCCCCATCTCTCTCCTTTCCAATCATGGATGCTCATTTTGGAACTGCATGCCCATTTTCTCACTCTCTGTTATTGTTGTTCACCTCCGTCCACTTCACAGTTCATTTCTATCAATTTTTTAAAAAAGAGTGTTACAAAGAAAAGACAAAGTCAAATTTATTCCTAGGTTCATTTTTTAAATGAAAATCTAAATGAAAGTGTGCCAATGAGCCCTTAAAATATGAGTGCATAGTAAAACTTCCTTTATTAAAAGATTAGAACTTCAGAAGTGTTGTTGTTATCAGCCTTTGAAGAGGGTTCTCTTCTCAAGTTCATACAATAGACACATTTATTCATGATACATCTCTTCAGACAGAGCAGCGTTCAAGTATTTATTGTTCCTGGAATGGGAATTTAAGTTTTGGTAGAAAAAAAAATACACCCAGAAATCTGGGCTGAAATTAGAGTTATAAAATTTTATTATTAGGTTAAAAGTTGGAATAGAATTAAGTTTTCCACAGAAATATGTAAGAAATTGTTGTGTGGGTCTCAGTTCAGACAAGACTTCTCTACCGTGGCTCTCAAATGAATCATTCAGAATTAACCTGAGGTTTAGTTCTTTGGAATATGGGAGGGGCTGGAGAGTAGCCAAAACAACAAGAAAAATTTTTTTTTGTCTTCGTGGATGGTATATCTTAAGTTTGAATTGTCTGACTTCCCTTAGTTTGTCCTTTGTGCGTTATTTGTAACTGCCACCATAGAACAGCATGCTGTGGGTACCTGTAGCCTGTTTCTCCCACATTGTCTTACTTTGTCAAACTTGAATATCCTTACTGTTCTAAAACTATCCCATTCCTCTCTCTGCTGCTGTGACTGTAGGCACACTTGCACAAGGTCAACCAACCCAAATCCCAGCATGGAATAGGGAAGAGTCCCACCACTCCTGAGGAATAGTTGACAATTGATGGCTACTAGGGATCCGTTTTTTTGTTTTTTTTTTTTCCTTCCCACAAGTGTGGCATCTGATAAGCTGTTCTTGGTAGAGGAGATGGCTCTAAATACAACTTCTGACAGTGCTAACCAGACAACTGAGAACATGAAATTGAGAACAGATAGTAGGGAGTAAGGTTTGGTAGAAATTGGAGGAGAATGAATGGTTGTGAATTTGGCCAAAACATATTGTATACATGCATAAAATTCTCAAACAACAAAATTCATCTTATCAATTTTCATTAAAAATCTACATTTTAAAAGGTCGTATTTATCCATTTGAAAGATAGTTATCCGATTGATCTAGTTCATAATAGCTTATTCTGAATCTGTAAAGAGATTGCTTAATAATGTATTTAAACAAATAATTTCAGGAAATGACAATTTTGGCACCTCAAAAATATTTGAAGCTGCTGTTTTTAATTATGTCAAACCATATAATAAAAATTTATCATTTCAACCATGTTAAGCTGTTTGCTTTAGTAGTGTTAAATATATTCACTGTTATAAAATACATCCCCAGAATGTTTTATGTCTCAAAATAGAAATGGTGGTGCCTGTTAGACATCCCTGCTCCCCCTTTTTGTTTACCCTCCCAGCACCTTGAGTATAGTTTTATTTCTCAATTCTGTGAATTCAACTATTTTGGACACTTTCTTTAAATGAAATCACATGTGCTTGTCCGTTTGTGACCACCATGTTACATTTAGGATTATTTCCTTCAGATTTACTGCAGCATGGTTCATTTCCATGACACTGATGAATAATATTGTTGTGTGTGCGTGTGTTGTATGCGCCTGTGTGTGTGCATGTGTGTCTGTGTGTTTCTCTTCATGTGTTTGTCTGTTTGTGCATGTGAATGTGTGTTTGTGTGTTTCAGTGCATATGTGTGTGTGTGTGTGTGTGTGTGTGTGTGTGTGTTTGTATGTATGTGGATGAACACAAACATACACATCAGTGGACACTTGGATACTAGGTCCCTGGAGTTGCTTCCACTTTCTGGTGGCCTACATAGCACTGTGATGAGCAGGGTTCACAGATATATCTGAGAGGGGTTGCTTCCCATTGCTTCCTCTGCCATCCCAGGAAGCTGTAATGTAAAGTCACATTTTAGTTTGACTTTTAGGTTTTGATTTCCGCCATTTTGTAATCCCACTAAGTAGGCCCTTCGGGGCCTCCCAAGAGCCTTTTGGTTTGTGTTGTCTTGCTAGCAAGAGTCAAGCCAAGGATGGGTGGACACTCTGCTGTGATTTTGATTTACATCCCTCTCACAGTAGAATGGCTTCACAAAGGCAGAACTCCAGTTTGTTTAATTTACTGTTGTCAATTCAGGCCTAGACCTGTGCTTAATAAATGTTTTCTAACGGAAGGAATAAATGGAGCCAAAAATGCTGTTCTGTGACCTGCAATTCAAGAGCAATATGTTCAGCTTCATACTTTGGAATAGAATATCTCTTTGCTTATCCCAACTTACAATATTTTTATATTTTCATTAATTAACTTAATAGATTTTATGTCAAGTGAAAAATCTTCTATTCTGATTTTTTTCCTTAAAAATTCATGTATACATTCAAGACTTCTAGCATTTTGAAGGCTTTTCCAGTCCATTCACCATTTCTTCTGGGTTAAAAATGTTTGATTTACATCACAAAGTTAGAATATATTTTTAGTGCATATTCGGAAAATAGCTAGTTCTCTCCACAACTTTGAGTCCAAAAGGTTTCTATCTGTAGCTAATGTTTAATAAGCCATCAGTAACACTTTTTATTTATTGATTTTATCTTGATAAATAATATGTGCATTTGATTTACATGTTATCTATAATTGATTACTCTGTTTGTTCTTATTCTTTCAACATAAGCTGCAGTAATATTTAGAATGCAAAAGAGTTAGCTTTGGCTAGTTTAACTAAAATTTTACTTTAACTTTTTGCTCTTGAGTTTTTTAGTAACCTCACTTTTATTTATTTATTTATCTTTTTGCAATCTGGTGATCTAAAAGATTCTTGGATCAATATCGGGAAATAAAACAAAAGTCACAATGTCCTTTGTGCATTATTGTCAAATAAACCTTATTTTTAAAAACATATAACACATATCTAAAAAAAATGTACTCCTGACTTTCTGGAAGTTAAACCATTTTTACACACTTTCCCTGCTCTGATTAGAGTGTTTGGAAAACCTCATATTCTGCCATAAGTTTAGCCTATATAACTACTGATGAGATTTAGAAGCAGTGACCACTATGTTTATTATGGCTACATTACTTCTAATTTGGTGACTTAGGCATGGTTTGCTTCTGCTTTTCCAGGGGGATGTTTCTGGACACAATACTCCCTTCTCGTGATGACAATGGCATTCGTCCTGCAATTGGTCAACGGACCCGGTTAAGCAAAGGAGACATTGCACAAGCAAGAAAGCTGTATCGGTGTCCAGGTACTGCACAACAAACACAGGAGATTTGTATTCATCCCTGAGCTTCACCAGAGAATCAGGCCTTGATTTCTTCAACTGTTCTCTTGTCCATTTCTATTTTCACAAATGGCATGCACATTTCCAATTCAGCAACCTAAATGAGGATAATGAGAATTTTAGAATGTTGTGATGGAGACAAGTTGCCAGAAGTCAAAAAGCACCAAAAAGAATTGCTTGCCATTACTAAATAGTCAGGCAATTTTGTAGTCAAATGCTGTGTCTGTGCCAATATTAAGAAGAATAGGCTTTCTTACACAATCAAGTTCTGGGAAATGAAAAGGGGCTTGATATGTAAAAGCATTTGCAGTACAAGCACGAAGACCTGAGTTTGAATCCCCAGCACCCACTTACATATCTAAGCAAGCTGTGTGTGTCTGTAGCCCCAGCATTGAGGAACAAGAGACAGGTGGTTTCAAGCTTGCAGAATAACCACCTCATCCAGTCAGGAGTTTCTGATACAGTGAAAGACCTTTGACTCAAGGCGTCTTCCTTTTGGCCTCTTTATGTTTACATGGGTAGAACTCACACACACATAGGGATGCCTCAATAGGTACTCCCCACATTGTTGGATTCTGAATGATCTGTATTTGAAAGACCATCATCAGCAAAACACAAGTTAAAATTTTTATTAGTAAGGATTTATAAATATATCTGTAAAAGTTAATGTCAACCTTGTTAATAGGGATCTGTCAAATAACATTAAATAGGATGATGAATGAAAGTTCTCAATTTAGAATGTCCTAATAGACAGGGCATGGTGGTGTGCACCTTTCATCCCAGTACTCAAGAGGAGTTCCAGGCCATCATGGTCTACAAAATGAGTTCTGGGACAGACAGGGCAGTTACACAAAGAAATCCTGTCTCAAAAATCCAACCCCCACCAAGAAAAAGTCCTAAAGGAAGAATACATATTAGTGTCTTAATGAAACAAGAAAAGAATCCCTGTAATCCAAATGGAAAGTGTTTGGATTGCATATACCTCTGGTATATGTCAGCTTAGTCTCTGACATTATCAAACAGAAAGCTTTTATAAGATTGTTTGCTGAAGCTTCTCTTACCCCAGTAGGATTTTTTTTAATATACTTCTGAAATTTGGACTGATAATTAAACTCATAAATGGTCACAGAGGTAGTAATAAATTTTTTCAGAAAATTGAGAATATTATAGAGACATTAATCAAAATTTTAGGACAATACTTCAAAAAAAACTATTCACATACTAAATATTTGTGGGTTCTTACATTAAATCAGCCATGAAATATGGAGTTGATCATGGATACTTTCTCTCTAGGAAATAAGAAAATGCAAGTTGGTTCATTTTCAAAAATTAAAACGTGTTCATGGACATATGGCATAAACTCTTTGAATAGATTAAAACTAGAGAAATACACCAAGAAAAAAGTGAATCAGTTGAATAATCACAGGGAATGACTAGGACGTTTATAATTCAGTGTCGATGCTGACATTAATTTACTGATTTGAGACAATAGATTTTATTAGACCTTTTCTAAGATAAGAGGTTTATTTGTTGAAATCAAATTTTCTGGAGGAAAATTTTAAGAATGTTCCTTAAAATTTTATTGTAATAGCTGTCCTAAAATCTGGGCCTAGTAATGTTCAAGAGATTTATATAGTTACAGTTTAAACCTGCACTTAAAACCTTTGCATCTTAATGATTCAATATTGAAAATAAACTTTAATGTTTTTGAATATAAACTGTCTGCTTATCAATTCTCATATATGCTGAAAATCATTCTACTTAATGTCATTGATTAGTTTATTTCATGATACTTATGTTAGATTCATAATTAAATAAATACACTTTAAAATGTGTTAAATCTTGTAGCACAGGTCTGACATGCCAGGTATTAGGAGGATAAAAAAGAGTATCATAAAGTCAGAATGTGTCTCGCCATCAGGTTGAGTTCAATGTCCACTTGGGAAGTTTGGTGAGGCATCCATCTAAAAGAAGATGAAAGTTGGGGATTTATTCCAGTGGTAGAGGAATACTAATATGTCAAGGTCCTAGACTTAATCCTTAATACTGAAATAAATTGATAAATGTCTAAATGGACATTACATATGTGTATACAGCATTACTTTATTTTTATGTCTGTCACTAATTTCATAGCAAAGATTGCTAGAAGACAATGACACCAATGTGACAGAAACACATGAACAAACCTCGTTAGTCCTGTGACATTTGATATATTATTTAATTAATATCAACCAAAATGGGCACTTTCTGTATGAAACTACTTTGGTTATTTCTCTAGATAACATGCATGTATATGTCACACCTGGAATCACGTGAGAGGTGCATTTGAAAGTAGATTTATAGAAACATCATTAAGAATTGGTGAAAAAATGATGACACTATGGTTATCAGCCTTTCATTCTGACTTATTTCAGTTATTCATATTCTTATGAATTATAATTAGATGTAGCTTTCACCTGTGAGTTCACTAGGGAAAACTGATAGTGTTGATTAATGAAGTAAGACCAATTGTTCATGCAAGCTTGTGATCCATGAGAAAGCTATCATGGGTTTCTAAGGCACTGTGAAAAGTAAGATGTTCTTTACAGCTCTTGCATCCCAAAGGACAATACATGTGTCAAATTGTACAATCCTACTGAGTTTACCTTATTCTTACTTTTATTAAAATTGTATTTGTGAATAAAGACAGTAATTGGATGCTTGGGATACACAAGGCTGTGGCTTATATAGTCTGTGATAATTGTACCCTCTTCCAAGAGAAAGAGTTTCTAGTGAGCTTGTTGTAAACACCATCGCTTTCTCCTCAAGAAAACAGAAAATAGCTTATAATATTAAAATAGTATACACAATGTATATGTTGTTAATTTCTTCAAATAATTATCTAATTTTATAGGAATAAGGAATATATATTGAAAACATTTCTTGTAATCCGTTATTACAGTTACACACACACAATTATTGCCTAAAATACATTGAAAAAACTTATGATTATCATTCATTCATTTTTTCCCTGCTATTTCATGGGTGCATTTATTCTTCTACCCAGCACACTTTTCCTCATTCAGTGAACAGTAGCACACCCCATCCCACAGCCCAAGCCAGAATGCTAAGGAGATCCCACTTTCCTTCTTCCTCTCTGTTTCTGTGTAGTCATCTGGCTCTTGGATTCCTGCTTTCTCGGTTTGTAGCTGTGCACTCACATCTGGGTATGAACCTCTCTCATTGCATTAATAGTACCCAGTCTTCGGTTGACTTTTTCCCATTCTCCATTCTCTTTGCCTCTTCTGATTCCAGCAATGCTGTCCAAGTGACATTCAAAATGCAAATCTTTCTTCTCACATCTTTAAGAAAAGTTTAACTTCTCTTTCAAGTGATCATCTTCCAAACGTGTCCTGTTTCTCTTTTCAGCCTCTTCAAAGCCTTGCCTCTCAGCATTTCCTTCTCTTAGAATCATGATGTCATTTGCTTTGGCATCTTAATTCATTTGGAATACTAAAAATTTCCACTCTTTATGTCTTCCTAGTCAAATGTCCCATGTTCTCCATTTCCCCACAGTTGCAAAACAATTATTTGATCATTGCCCTCATATCTTACTCTCATAATTGTTACTTTATCTGTTATTTCCCACACTAGACTCTAAGATCTCCCAGGAACTTGTTGATATTAAAACATGCTATAAATTAGGTGCTCAGTTGATATGAATGAATAAACCAGATTCAATATGTGAAAGCTAGTTTGGCAGATGTTGAAGACAAAGAATAGAAAATCATATATATATATATATATATATATATATATATATATATATATATATAATGTGTGTGTATGTATGTCTGTGTGTCTGTGTGTGTGTGTGTGTAACACTGCATGGAAAAGGAATCTCATGGTGAAACAAGTACAAACATGGTCTCTTGTTGACAAACTCAAACTTGGTTCATAGCCAAGGATGATGAAAGCTTTGATCCTCCTGCCTCCCTCCTCCATGTTCTGGGACTATACACATGTAGTGACTCACCTAGTTATGTGGGCGTGACTTCAAGAATTCTAGGCAAGCACTTTATTGACTGAGCTATATATATAGCCACTACCAGTTTTTGAGAAACGTTTCAAATTTAAAAATATCCAAAATTCAGTTTGAAGGAAACTGAAATGGATAATTGTAACGCATTCAGGGACCCTAAGTTGTTAAATATATTTTTATTGTATAGATAATTATGCTTTCATATCCTGAGTAAAATTATAAATTTATTCCTACAAAATTTGGAGAAGGGAAATTTTTGATATTTTTGGAAACTTTAGACATTTGACAGGACAAATATTTGTAGATGATTAAGAAGTCCATCATAAATTTAGCCTTATTATTAAAAAGATGAGGCTGTAGTTTCTTAAAAATACTCCATTTTATATTATAAAATTGGAATCTTTATATCAAAGGATGTACATGAAATATTTAACTCAAATGTGAGTGAGCCACTTTTACTGTTGGATTTTTTGGAACACTGATCATAAAAACTGTCTCTTGGGAGATTTTGTCCAGGTTTTCAATCTTAACTACTTGAGATGCAGAGACAGTAGGATTGTAAGTTCAATTTTTTTCTGGGTCAGCCTGGCCACAAGTTTTGGCTTGTATACACAATGTCTCAGGTTCAAGCTCCAGCACTACAAACAACAACAAGAATTTATCTCATTATTTTTCATTATTTTCATTTCCCCAACTGTTATTGGGGCAGTTGTTATATTCTTCACCTATACAATCATGCTCTCATCCCTTAGTTTTCCTAATTGGAGGTAGAAGTATTTATGGATGAAAAAATGTCATGCCATTATCTTTGACCGTAACAAAGCCATATGAAATCTGATTAGAAACATATATGTTTTAAAGGGCAAGAAATCTGATTGAATGCTTTTAAAATTTGCTGTTATTTTAAGATTACTAAGTAAGAGGATTGGAATTAAAATTGCCCTGTGTTTGCTGTTAATGGACAAACATTTGAATAAATCGTGCCATCTGTCACTGTTGTTTCCCACCCCACCCCCAGGTTTTAAATGATGCTATTTTGAGACAGGGTGTCACTCTGTAGCTTAGGCTGGCCTCCAACCCAAGGTACTTTTTCTGCCTCAGGCTCGAGAGAGCTGAGATTGCAGATGTGAGCAACCATACCTAGCCAAAGTTTGATTTCTATATTTGAGCATAAATCAAACAAGGGTGTGGTAGGTTGAGACTGTGAACAAGAAACAGTGATGTTTATTGAAACGTAATCTCAAATGCTGAAAAAGCTTCAGTTGAAAGACTATTACATTTTTTTTCATTGTAATCAGGCTGTAATTTATAGAGTGATAGTTTTAAAATTACATTATGTTTTTGTTTTTACTTTAGGAGAATCTAATTTTAGTAAGAACAGTATAGTTTGTAAAGATTTGTGAATTAGGTATTTTATTGTTTTAATTCTACTGTAGGAAATGCAATCTAAATTTCATTTTGGCTAAGAGAGGCTTTGATTTCTCATGGAATGTCTTTATAAAAAGTAGAAAAATATAACTTTTTCATGAAACACATTCAACTGCCCCATTATTAATTAACATCTAAGCACATCTTTCTACGAAGTATGTGTTATAATGTTAATAAAGTCTTCTAAATCTCTTTGTAACAGCACATACCAAGGACCATGATCATTCAGCAATTGTGTTAAATTATGTGCTTCTGACCTTGAGCATTTCATTTTATTCTCTGATTTCTTTTATCTGTCTTCTTTGTAAGAATAAACATTGCTCATTCTTACTTTGTTGTACAAACTTAGTGTCTGTTTTGCTGATAATATAAATATTTATATCATCTCAGACTGTTTTTACAGCTCTGTTATACGTTTCCAGAGTCATTATCTTTTTTTATTTAACACAAGATATGCAGAGTCATTCATAATTTATTGAGTATTTGATGAGATGAGAGTTCACAGAGTTACGCCTCAGATCCAGGGAATATCTCTGCTTTGAGTGCAATATCCTTCACGTGGGAAAACACTTTGTTTTCAGATTATTGAATGAAAGTTGTGAGATAACTGGCTGAAATGGTGAAGAAATTCTTAAAGATTTAAATAAATCCACCCAGAATCAGGGGGCATTGCATTGCAAAAGTTATGGGAAAACTAATAGAATTGGGCTATAACAAGCCTTGAGACCCGGTAGCTGACAATTTGCAATTCCAGGTGACTGATGATTAGTTTTAAAAATAATACAAACTTAGAAAGAGAAAATTGTATAGTCACTCTTCTAGAAATCTATACATATTGGTAAAGAGAAGAAAAATAAAAATAGAGTAACATGTATGAAACATTCTAGAAAACAGGTATTTTCCATGATAGTGTTTAAAGATGTCTTTATTTTTATTTTCGGTATATGAGTGTTTTACCTACATGTATGTCTCTGCGTGTGAGTGCCTGGTACTCACAAAGACCTGAAGAGGGCATCAGATCCCCCTATAGATCAAAGAATTATGAGTGTGGATGCTGGGGACTAAACCTAGGACCTCTGAAAGAATAACAATTGTTCTTAATCACTGAGCCATTGTTCCTGCCTCTTCACAATACTTTTTGTTTTCTTATTATGAATTATTGTATGTGACATTTTATATCATCTTTATTGGATATTTATTAGTTATCATAAGAATTTTTAAATTTCAAATTTTAAATAGGAATATTACTATGAAATTACCATTTACATTTGCAACACATCACTGTTAAATATAGACTTCATTCACATTGATTATACTAGTGAGAAAAAGAGGAAAGTTTCTTGAGGTTGCAGGAATGCAAAAGTAGGTCTTCTCTAGCCTGAATAAATATAGATGTCCTTGAGATTGTCTGCTGTAAGAATGAATGAGATGTGTTCCCATGAAGGCAACTTTATATGTGCTAAATTATTTATCACCTCTAGTCTTGTTTTATGGTTATCTTTAGTGACACCGGTAAGCATTCTGAAGTTCTCTAAGAGAGACATAAAAAGCAATTCATTTATAAGGGTAGTCAGTCTGGGTGATGCATTCCTGAAGTCCCAGGACTAAGGAGGCTGCAGTTTGAAGACATAGTTAGAGGTCAGTACTGCTTACAGAAAGAAAATAAGAAAAAGAAAAGAAATAAAAATATACATTACTATCTAATGCTCTATTTATTATATTCATGGCTTCCATAATGATTGATAATAATTTCATGCCTTTTTTCCTTCAGCTTGTGGAGAAACCCTACAAGAGTCCAGCGGCAACCTTTCCTCCCCGGGATTTCCAAATGGCTACCCTTCTTATACACACTGCATCTGGAGAGTGTCTGTGACGCCAGGAGAAAAGGTAGCTGATACCCTCAGGAGTTCCCCTTCAGTCTCCTCTAAGTAAAGCATTTCACAAGTTTTAAACTATATTTTGCTTATTGTTTATTCACTGTTATTGTTTATTATTATTATTATTATTATTATTATTATTATTATTATTATGAATTTGCTATGCTGAAGATTGAGCTCAGAGCCCCAAAAGTCCTTGGTACACACTTTAGCAATGAGGTGCAGCTATGGCTTTTCTTCATTTTTGATTTTGAGATGGGTCTTTGCAAGCTGCCCAGACTGTCTTTAAACTTGCTCTGTAGCCCACGCTGGCCTTTAATTTTTAATCCCTCTTCCTCAGCCTGGCACACAGCTGGGATTACAACTGGTATTGCAATATCAGGCTCGGTTTTATTTTTGCTTCATTCTTCAAATATCCAGTTAAAATAGAAATGGCTCAGATTTGAAGTTTGGAAAACCTTAATTTAAAATATTTCAAATGCATTAGAATGGTTGATAGTATATGCATTATATAATCAGAGACAATGAAATTGACTTGAAAACTATAAGACAATTAAATTCCTGCATTTTAAAATTTTTTAAATGTGTCAAAGTTAGCATAAACATATATTTTGAACATCATGTCCATACTTAAATTGTGTAAATATAGTTGTTTTATAAACCTTATATTATTTTTTTAAACAAAGAAAGCTCAGGTTCAAATGACCTTCATCTGTAAGAACCTCTCAATAATTATTTTTCTAGACCCAGGCCAGCTGGCCTTGGTGAGTTCCCGATAGAACATCCCCATTGTCTCAGTGTGTGGGTGCACCCCTCGCGGTTCTGAGTTCCTTGCTCGTGCTCTCTCTCCTTCTGCTCCTGATTTGGACCTTGAGATTTCAGTCCGGTGCTCCAATGTGGGTCTCTGTCTCTGTCTCTGTCTCTGTCTCCTTTCATCGCCTGATGAAGGTTAATAATCAGGAGGATGCCTATATGTTTTTCTTTGGGTTCTCCTTCTTATTTAGCTTCTCTAAGAACCTGAGTTATAGGCGCTATGTCCTTTATTTATGGCTAAAAAGCCTGGGATAAAACTGGTCTCGCTGAACATAGCGGACAATGAGGACTACTGAGACCTCAAGAACAATGGCAATGGGTTTTTGATCCTACTGCACCTATTGGCTTTGTGGGAACCTAGGCAGTTTGGATGATCACCTTACTAGACCTGGATGGAGGTGGGTGGTCCTTGGACTTCCCACAGGGCAGGGAACCCTGACTGCTCTTTGGGCTTACGAGGGAGGGGGACTTGATTGAGGGAGGGGGAGGGAAAGGGGAGGCGGAGGTGGGGAAGAGACAGAAATCTTTAATAAAAAAAATAAAATTAAAAAAAATAATTATTTTTCTAGGGCAAATAAGAAAAATATCCTATCTACACAGAAGGAAAACATTTATGTCAATATTATTATTATGGACAGTGAAGAAAGGGAGTCCTATTTTCCCAACACCTGAAATTAGGGGCAAAAAACATCTCACTCGAGTTACAAAAGCAAATTCAGATGCTTGTGTGCGTGCATGTCTATGCTTGTGTGTCCATATGTACTGTGTGGATACAACCTGCTAAACGTGCCTTTGACCCAAAGAATAATTCTATTAATGATTTATTTTAAAATAAGCCTGAATCAAAGAAATCAGAGAAGATACTTCTCAGTTATTATTATAAATTCCATTCTTATTAAGAAAATTTAAAAATTAGTCCTTTCAGATGGATAAAATTCAAAACTGCAGTTTACTTACATTTCTTTACAAATATTGTTCTTGAGAAATTATAGCATGCACACTCAAGTCAAAAGAATGAAAATAAATGTGTAAAAAGAAAAAAAACAACTGTTCTTTGTTATATTAGTTTTGTTAGGTTATTGAATTAAAAATAGCTAAGAAATGGAATCACTGAGCCTATTGCTTCCTGAATTCTCTGTTAAAAGCAAACTTTATGCCTGTAAGTGTGATAATAATGGCTATAATTGTTCCAATAATGTCATAATAATTAATATTAACAAATATATATTCATGTTAATCTTTAGTTTCTACAAATTTTTTGTTTGAATTTGATTCCTTAATTCACATGGAACTACTTAAACATCCCATTAGGATTCGTGTAACACTGCTGCACTTTTGCTCTTCCTAAAGATGCTCAGCAGTTGTAAGGAATGGCACAGATAAGTAGCTGTGCAGGGTCTTGTGACAGTCCCAGAAAAAAAAAGTTACATGAATGCCCTCATAGGTCATATGCTTATTTGTACTTAACGAATTACATGCCTGTTGCAATACATTTAAACATTTTTCCATTTACTTTCTGTGTAGTTTATTTGAATAAGACCCATTCAATATTATAAACACCATAGTTTCAACTATTTTCTTTGTAACTTTTTGGGATAGTTTTGCCAAGTAGCTTTGGCTGGCCTGGCATTCACTGTGTAGCACAGGCTAGCCTTGACATCACGGTAATCCTCTTGACTTTGCCTTTCAAATGCTGCAGTCCTATGTCAGAATCATCAAACTGACCATAGTTTTTAAAAAGATCTTGTAGAATTTGAAAAGATTTGGATCAATAGTAATAAAACTCACCAAATTATCTCACTTTCCAGTTAACTAAGACTACTCACATTGCATATGTCCTATTTTTAATGTTCTTATACGTGTTTTTCCTCATGTTGAAGAAAAATTTAAAAGAGGAGGCAATATTTAAAGCAGAACTCCAGAGGTGTTCAAATAAAAAATGTTATTAATATGTAATGAAATTTAGAAACAGTAGATTTGCTAAGCAACTCAAATAGACAGAATGGTACAGTGTTTTCCAGAATGAAACACTGTAGGGTTACAAATATACAGTTTTCTCCAAACTCATGTAAAAATGTAATAGAATTTCAAACAAGTTTTCCAATAGATTTTTTGTTAGCTAACAAGATCAAGTTTATTTAAGAAGTGACATGTTGGCATAGGAAAGGCAACACTGGCCAAAGTATTAATGATGCTGAGTAAATTATATCTGAATCTAGTAGACAAGCATGAGGAAGATTCAGGAATCTGGAGCATGTGTGTGTATTATTGTCAAAAGAGCTTCTTATATTAATGGACTAACAAAAAGGCCAAAGTTATGCCTGATGGCATTGGCAACTTCTGATATAGTTATAAAAAAATTTAAATAAATTTGGAAAAATATTTTTCTGTCAATAATCCTGAAGTAATTTATAAGAATGTGCTGTTTCTCCAGTCAACCAAGAAAAAATAAAACAATGTATAAAATGTTAGAATTTATATAATATATATAATTCTTATGAAGAAAATCAGATTCTTTAAACTCGAAGAATTGTAAGAGGCATTTGAATTAGAAATATAATAAATTGTAAAAATTATCTGCATAAGCTTTAAAATACAAATACAAATTAAAATAGACACTTACAGCCCAGAAGCTCAAGAGAATGGTAGTGTTATTCAGACACCAAAGTGGTTCAAAGCCCTCAGTAAAGATAACAGAAGCAGTAGAAACCCATCAGAGTTACAAGTGCAATGATTTGTTCATTACAACATGAAGTCATTGGCTGTCACTCTATGTGGGAGATGCTCTTTGAACCCACGGTGATGTCTTGCACCTCATCTCTCAAACATTCACAGATAGAAGAAAACTATGTTATCAACTGATTGACAGGGTGCACAGTCTAGGAATAAGAAGGTGAAGTAATCTCTATGGGGTATTTGGAAACTTCTAAAAGATGCAATACCTACATTATTAGCAATAGCAGTCTTGGAATGTTGATCTATGTGTATTCTGATAGTGAAAACTTGGAAATGAAATAAAGCAAACAAACATGAATTTGAAGAAAAAATTTATAATTTAATGAGACAATGAAATTGCCAGTTAAGCATCATATACCTAAATGGGTAAGCTTTTAAATCTCATATATTGGGGTCAAAATTACAGATGGATGTCTGTCAAACTGTTGGGCATTTTCAATGAGGAGCTAGCCCATCAATAGATTTCACTTTGTCCTTTTGATTTCCCGCATCACATACACATTGTACATGGGAAAATACTCATTTTAAAATAAAGTCATAATTATGAAAGAATATGAAGACCACAATATTATAGGACTAAACACTTAGAGTAGGGAGGATGGCAAGTTGGATTTTCTCTATATTTTCCACAATCAGAATTAAAGACTTTCATCGCATAACTCTGTTCTAAGGATCCAGTGTCTCCAGGTAAAAAGATCTGCATTCAGGCTACGTTGATTCTTGGTGTTTTAAGAGTTAAGAATGCACAGTTCAGAATTTAGCTGTGGTGACCAGGCAGAAGGCAGTATTGATCTGTCTGTCACTTACAATTGATTGACCTTTGAACAAGGGCAAATTGCTTATGTCTCAAAAAGGTTTAGAATAGTCCCCTTTTTCTGTCTATCCCATTTCAAAGCTACCATTTGAGTGTTCTCCTTTTGCAAACTTTTATTTTTAACAATCCATTTATGCTTTATACATTACAATGATTCACAATCCACCAATTATATTGCCAAAGATAACATGTAAGTTTATCAACTGTTTATACATTCATCTCTGATTTTATTTGAGTAGATCTATATTGTGATATGTAAAATAAAATTTGCTGTCAATAACTTTGCAATCTTGGAACCCAGTAATATCATTGCCAAATTTTGAAAAATAACTGAGGAAAGCGAATGAAATTCATGGTGGGAGTATAGGAGCAATTAGATCTCATTGGAGGTCTGAAGGTGACTGAGTCAAGGCTAGTTTATAATAAAGACTGGGATGAGGAGAATTTCAAGGGATGAGGAGGGGGTAAGAGGAATCCAGGCATACCTGTGCACTTTGAGGAATGGATGCTAACACTGGGGAACTTGCTCAGGGCACAAAAGTCACTAATAACCAGTATGTCTTTAGTTAGGAATAAACATGTTTGAGATCATAAATATGAGTCAGCGAAGGGGCATCAGAGATCTTGAAACTCTGCCGTTCATGAACTGATGGTAGCCAGGCTTTACTGAAACTGATGTGGCCACAGAGCACAGGAACCACTGGAAAAAAATCAAAAACCAAAGGACACTATATTCTGAAGCTACTCTTCCCTCTAGGAAACAAAGAGCAATTCTTTTTCACATCAAAGCTTGAGGAGAAGGCAGCATTTCTAGTGATTTCACAGTATGAAGAAGCTGTCAATTAGCTGGACAAAGAAGTGGAGAGGGGGTGAAAGAGAGGTGTGAAAAAAACATAGTTAATATCAGGCAATGTTAAATCAAAATTTTAAAATCCAAATACTATTATACAATTTTAAGAAGAATTGTTTTTAATAACCCAATCCCTAATCCTTTCCCTCATCTGCCATTTAGTTGACCTTTATAGAAAGTTTGAATTGAATGCCCAGGGGTCACCTAAATCGCATGGCAGAGACTTTAGTGAAGATGACAAGGTCTCTTATCTATTCTTAGGTTCTTTTACACCTCTCAGTAAAATAACTTGGTTTTCTTATGAAAATTAAAATTTTTTAAGTGTTTCACAGCATAGTTTGTCTATGACAAATGAATTGATGCTTTTCTTTATTTATACTTTATTTCTTTTTATTTTATTGAAAATAGATTTTTCTTACATATAATCCCAATCACAGTTTCCCATCCCACCACTCCTTCCAGCTCCCCACCACCTCCTCTCTCCCCTGGATCCACTCTCTCTCCATTTCCCTTTCGAAATGAACAGGCCACCAAGAGACAACAACCAAACATGACAGAAAACACAGTAGGACAAAGCGAGTTCACTCCACAGTGCTGTCAGAGTTTTTAATAAGAAAACTCAGCAGCAATTGCATCACTTTAACTTTGCGACTGAAACCAGGAACCCTGAGAACTTCCTCTGGCTTTCTTCCTCTCTTCTATGTTCAGAAGAAGCGGTGATTCATTTCAAATTGATGCCTATTATCATAAGGAGTAAAATAGTTATTGTAATTCAGCAATCTTTGAAAGATGCAACATGTTTACATAAACTAGTATAATACAAAACAAACCAGTATTTACCAAGTGCTTTGGATTTGTAATTCAACCATGGATTCTTCTAGCAGCATTAGGCAAAGGCCCAGATTTTATTTCTATAGTCATAGCCCTAAGATTTGATTTGAGAAAACCTATCTTTATTACATTTTCTACTTCTAAAGAATTCTATGTTTCATATTAGTGTCAGACCGGTTTTGTTCCTCCACGGTGCTTGGCGCTTAAACTGGAAGATTAAAAACAAGATAGAAAACTCTTCTGTTCGAAATTATCCCCCGCCCAGTTCTCTCTCTCTCTCTCTCTCTCTCTCTGTGTGTGTGTGTGTATGTGTGTGAGTGTGTGTGTGTGTGTGTGTGAGAGAGAGAGAGAGAGAGAGAGAGAGAAAGAGAAAGAGAGAGAGAGAGAATAAGGGCGGGGCATACTAAGATTTCACATAATAACTGTTTGTTAGTGGTCCAGGCACATTATTTTCAGTTTGGAGTGAAGGTTGAGGATAAGTGTATTTCTAATTTAGCTGATTTCTTTTTCTCATCAAGTAGGAATTTTCACACAGTTATAAAATTCCCTCTTAAATTTATGGGAGGCCCCACAGGAACCTCAGTTATCTCCTTTGTGTCTTATTCTACTTCTGCACTCTCTGCTCTCATAGAGGAGTTCTCACATGATCCTGTTGGATGCTCTCAGAAGAGTATAGTTGCAAAATGACATTATCGCTCCCCTCTCATTTTTTTAGTAGGCACAAATAAAACATAAATTAAGATGAAAAATCCAGAAACTACTCTCCATCTGTTTCTGAAGAATAGTCTAAAGTTGTATTGGTGCAGAAATACACCAACTTTGGGAAGTTGGAATAAATAATTCAGTAGTATAGTTTTTTTATAATCAAATATTGATGGAGGAGGGTCATCTGTCTATGTGGTACTTTCATTGGTTAATAAAGAAACTGCCTTGGCTTTTTGATAGGACAGAATATTTTAGGTAGGTGGAGTAAACAGAACAGGATGCTGGGAGAAAGAAGGCAGTGAGGTCAGTCGCCATGATTCTCTGACCAGAGACGGATGTAGGCTAGAATACTTCCCGGTAAGCCACCACCTCGAGTGCTACACAGATTATTAGAAATGGGTTAAGCAAAATGTGAGAGTTACCCAATAAGATGCTGAAACTAATGGGCCAGGCAGTGTTTAAAAGAATACAGTTTCTGTGTAATCATTCCGCATAAAGCTAGCCAGGTGGCGGGAAGCGGCCCGCCGCTCCTATTTCTACAAAATATGAAAGGTGATTGAGAGAGAAAGAAAAGAATGATCAGAACTTTGCTCTTGAACATTTGTGGAAATTTTCAAAACATTTTTTTTCTAAATATTTGGGATAATAAAACTGATTAAAGGAGAAGAAAACTAGAGGAAAGGGGGGAGTGCAAACTAGAAAGATTAAAAACAGAGGAGTGAGTTCATTAAAACCAAGTTATGCTAGAAAATGGATTATAATTGAAATGCATTTACACTGCATAATAATCTGGAAAGATTTTTATCATTTAATAAGCAATAATGACACAATAAGTTATGTGGGCAATGAAAACCAACTTTGAAGTAAAATTTCATTAGCGATCATTATGATACCTAGACTTAAGTAAGACCTATAGGTTTATTTCGTGGGACCTTGATTCTTCACACTGCAAAGTTGTGAGCTCAGTATGGGTTTTATGATAAGTAGTGTTTACTCTTTATTTTTTGTATGTGTGAGATGTGTATGGGTGTTGCATGTATGTTCACATGTATGTGAAAACAGGTAAGAGCATATGCACATGTGTACATGTATGTGGAAGTCAAAGGTTAATATTAGGTGTCTTCTTCCATTGTTCTTCAGCTTACCAGTTGGATTATCTAGACAGCTTGGTCAAAATGTTCCATATCTTTGCATCCCAGAAATCCTAGGATGACAGGTGGTCTGCCATGGCTGACTGGCATTTAAGTGGGCACCAGGGGCCCAAACTCTAGCACTCACGTTCTTGCTGCAACTTCTTTATCGTGTGTGCTATCCCATAGCTTAGTCAGCAAATTTCTTCCTTTCTTTTCTTTCTGTCTTTTTCTCTAAAACAATGGTTTTCATTGCCTTTGGATATACAGAAGTAGGATTTTTGGATAATCTCGTGTTTAAATTTCAATTTTTTAAAGTTTCCTTGCTTCCCATAATGGTTGTAGCAATCCACAGTCCCATCAGCATGCACAGATTTCCTTCTGTCAATTCATACCTATTCTCTTCATCTTCCCGTCTTTCTCAAACAGTTATTCTAGTCGATATGAAGTAGTCCTCACTGTGGTTTCTATTTGAATGTCTTAAATGATTAGTGTTATAGATCATTTGTTAATATTAACTTATTTTTATTGAAAACAGGTAGATTGCTTTTCATACAAAGCACTCTGATCACAGTTTTCCTTCCCCCAAGCTCTCTGGTGCTACCCACTCCACATCCACTAAAAAATCCACACCCTCTCCAGCTCTCTCTCATTACAATACAACAGACACCTGAAATATTAATAATAATAATAAAATAAGAAAAGGAAGGAGCATATATTTTCACCAGCATTGGCAGACTGTTATGGAACATAGTGCAGGAAAGTTAATCTCTTTCTCTCTCTCTCTTTCTCTCTCATTCCTCCTCGTCTTCCCACACCTTCTTGTATCCAGCTTTTCCACTATCACTAAAGGGTTCTTTGAATATTGTTACAGACCATAAGTTTAGAATAAGACATTTCAAATATTCATAATTTATTGCTTTGGCTAATATCCATTTCAGTTTCTAAAGAACAAAATTATTATAACTCTTTAATTAATTAGATAGAGTTAAAGTACAAGAGGGTTGAAATGAGCTTTTGACAATATAAAATAAATGATTTCCAAGTGAATTTGGCATCATAGAAGAACTTGACTCCTGTTAATTCCATTCCGCATTTCATATAATGAAGCAAAAATAAATAAGTTAATGATTTGAAAAGTGAAGTCTCTTATAAATCCATAAGAAAAATCATCTTTTCAGGAATTGTTCTTGAATTACCTTTATAAAAAGCAGTATCATTCTAATCAAAGAGACGAATAAAGGGTCATGCACAAAGTCACCTGGCTCAAAAGCCTTTGCATGTGTATTCTTGCATCTGGAGAACTGAAGTACCATCTGCCTTTAATTACTCTCAGAGGGATAAATATGAATACTGTGGCTGTACTTAAACATTTCAACTCACACAAAGCTATTATGTTCTGGGAATATAACACATGGTGTTTATTTTTAACATAATTATAGTTGTCTTGATCGTTGTCTTTGAAATAAATTATTAAAAAGAGATCGTTTGTGGAAAATCTGAAATTATTCGTGGTTCAAGTAATTTATCTTAGGAAAATTTCAAAATAAGCTTTTTGAACAGATGTTTCTATTTGTTTTAGGACTGCTCAAATTGACATCGATTTTGTGTTAATTGCTAAAATGCTTCCTATTCCCAATGATTAACATTGAGTTGTGGCTGCTATTATTACGTATTGATATGAATGCAGCTGGGAGATGGTTCTCTTGTTAAAGTACTCACTTGAGCTTAGACCTCTAGACTACACAACTGAGTGCCCTGACACACAAAGCTATCACACATGCAGTCCCAGCAGAGGTGCCATGAGAGACAGGGGCAGATGCTACTCTTGTCAGTCTAACTGGCTTGCCAAAGTTCCAGGCCAATCAGAAGCCTTTCCTCCAACAAAAGGCAGAAGATGTCCAAAGACTGACACTTGAGGTTGTCCTCTGATTTCTACACATAGGCTCCACACATGCAACACCCACACACTTACATGCACTCATACATGTAGGTGCACACACACACAAACAAACACACACGTGCAAACCATGCATTATTTGTAATAGCTAGAACCTGGAAACAACCTAGAGGCCCCTCAACCAAAGAACGGATAAAGAAGATGTGGTATATTTACACAATGGAGTACTATTCAGTGGTAGAAAATAGTGATACCTTAAAATTTGCCGGCAAATGGATGGATCTAGAAAAAAAAAAAACATATTGAGTGAGGTAACCCTGACCCAGAGAGACAAGTGCAATATGTACTCACTCATAAGTGGCTTTTAGACATAAAGCAAAGAAAAAATAGCCTACAAATTACAAGCCCAGAGAACCTAGACAACAAAGAGGACCCAAGAGAGACATACATAGATCCAGATAGGGGGGAGAAAAAGACAAGCTCTCCTGAGTAAATTAAGAGCATGGGGGTTATGGGAGAGGCGAGAAAGGGAATAGAGCAGAGAAAAATGTATAGAGCAATAAAAACAATGAAAATTTTTTACTATAAAAAGATTAGAATAAGGAAATGTAGTTACAAGATTTTAATGAAATTGACAATGTGCTGTGAATACAGAAAAAAAGGGGGGGGGGTCTATTTTCATTACCTTGAATCTCCTGGAATCAAGTAACTGTGGACTAAAAGTCACTTTTACTCTCTGTGTTTTGCAGATTGTCTTAAATTTTACCACTATGGACCTGTACAAGAGTAGTTTGTGCTGGTATGACTACATTGAAGTAAGAGATGGTTACTGGAGGAAGTCGCCTCTCCTTGGTAAGATTGATTCATCTCCTCCGTGGCTGCATATGTATTCCATCCAGAGTAGAGGCAAATGGCGTTTTCAAGAGTTGTTTGAGAATTTGACTCCATATGACTGCCCTTGTTTATATTTTTAATTATTTGGTTTTTCAATCATACCAAAAACTGCTCAAGGACAAATAATTGACGATTTTGAACTGGGTCTGAAGAGACTGCTTTATTTATTCAACTATATTAGGTCACAGTTGTGGCTCTAATTGCTAGAAATATAAGTCAAATTCATTTGCATATATGCATATATAAATATACATTAAAATATAAATAATATATATAAATTGTGGAGCACAAACAGAGCATAGTACAAATTCATATTTAGGAGCTTCTCTTTATCCTTTCCTTTCTTTTAGGTAGATTCTGTGGAGACAAAGTGGCTGGAGTTCTTATGTCTACAGACAGCAGAATGTGGATTGAGTTTCGCAGCAGCAGTAACTGGGTAGGGAAAGGGTTTGCTGCTGTCTACGAAGGCAAGTCACCTTAAATTTAAGAAGTCATTTCTCCCCCAGTCTCAGCAGAAATGTTGTGTGCTTCCATTTCATTAAAATCAATAGGGAAAGCTCATTTTGCCGTTACATAATTTTATGAACCAATATGTCAATGATCACAGGATAATATGAATAAAAATAACTTCACCAGCTTAAAAGTAAAGAACAATTGTTTTTTAGCGTAAGGGATTCAGCCATGAAACAGGTGAGACAAAGCAAATAGGGATTCTGAAGTCTGTTTCATGATGCCATGAAATGTTAAGAGAAATTAACATTTTACATTGCACCGATTTTTCAAAAAATCTGTTTGACCCTTGTAGTGGTGAAGCACTCCATTCTAGGGAACTGCACAGAGAGTGATTGTGCACAGTTCTGAAGCATGCTTTGTCTAAACGGGAGAGTCAGCAAGTGAGGAAGAATTTCTTACATGCTTGTTCTGTATTTCTTGAAGACAATGAGCCTGCATCGTGCTCCCTGGCTATAAAACAGCCTTTCTGGGCATGTTATATGTGCACGATCCCCTTCCCAGTGCAGGGTATCAAGTAGTTTCCAAGATGAGAGAGCCCTACTTCCCTTAAAATCTTAAGTCAAAGGGAGCATTTCGTTTCAAAGATTCACCTCCAGGCTGGGGAGGAGAGGTTTATCAGGCAGGACCACCATGCCACACACATGGCACATGCCGGTGTCAGTGGCCCCAGGGGTTCTTCCTAGAGTAAAACTTGTTTGCTAATGAGCTGCTTCACCTGTGTTTGAAAATCCAAGCAAGTATCTCAGGAAATCACAAGGCCAACTCAAGTAACACCAACATGTTTACAGTGAGCCTACAAGTAAAAACAAAGAAAACTGATTTAGTTCTGAGGGAGACATCACAGCAGTGGAAACTTCTGGACTCCTTGTCTGGTTATTCTTTATGTGTAGTCAAGTGACTGTGTTTATCCCATGATCTTTAAAACACACAGCTGTCCAGCTTTGATTTTTCTTTTTAAGATGGTCTCTGTGTTCTTATAGGAACTAACCTCAAATGCTGCGTTTGAGAAAAAAATAGAACGGCATGGCATGCTGGGGCTTACTTGATTGCTTGTTTTTCCTTTCTCCAGCTATCTGTGGAGGTGAGATACGGAAAAATGAAGGGCAAATTCAGTCACCCAATTACCCAGATGACTATCGGCCAATGAAAGAGTGTGTGTGGAAAATAGTCGTGTCCGAGGGCTACCATGTTGGACTGACCTTTCAGGCCTTTGAGGTAAGGAGTCTTTTAGGGAAACTTCATAGGGCATGTGCTCTATAAATGACAGCGGCATTTACAAGACTTCTCATTAAGTCAGTGTAGAAGGAGCAAATCAGCCTTTTAATCAGCGAAGAAGCAGAGGGTAGCCTATAAAAAGGTAACATCAAGCAGAAAAGGTTATTTTTTTCTTTTTGCTTGTTACAGACATTTGCAAGAAGATTAAAGTGAGTTTACATTAACTGTGCTATTTGAAATAGAATGTTTGAAGTGTTGACAATAGGTTTTGAAGCCTTTTCATTTTTTCGGCAAATGCATGCGCTTCTATTGTAGACTTCTTGGAGGGTCCATTAAATCTGAGAACCTTTGTTTCCCCTCTAGAGGTTTCTTTTAAGGTTATAAGGGAGAAAATGTCTTTGCTTTTATATGATTACAAAAATTAATTATATCAGACATACAATTCTAAACATTTCTAGAAGCTTTTACCTTCAACAAAAACTACTTGTCAATGCTTTTGGGAGATAGCTCAGTAGATAAAGCACCTGCCTGAGGACCCCCAGAACCCACATAAATAGCCACCTGTGCTTCCAGCACTCTTGGAGGAGAGAAAGGGTATATACAGGAAAACTGACTCACTGGACTATTCAAAGTCCCTACACTCTGGCTGAAGCCAAAGATTCTGCCTCAGTAAATAAACTGGGGGCGCAGAACATTAGAAAGGACACTGACCTAAACTTCTGCAGTCTACATGTAAACACACCCCAACACATATAATTGCCCATCCACATGTGAAGACACATGTAGATTAATATACACCACGCACACACACACACACATGTACATGCAAAAAAATTAGAATACACCAAAGAGCAATCAGAATTATGGACTGAAATCTGACCATGAAACTAATCAAGATGGCTAATTCCTTCCTTCCTTCCTTCCTTCCTTCCTTCCTTCCTTCCTTCCTTCCTTCCTTCCTTCCTT
>JABTXL010004655.1:1855187-1878092 GCA_025134845.1 Neodon shergylaensis | reverse complement strand
CTCCTCCTCCTCCTCCTCCTCCTCCTCCTCCTCCTCCTCCTCCTCCTTCTTCTTCTTCTTCTTCTTCTTCTTCTTCTTCTCCTCCTCCTCCTCCAACATTCTCCTAGTCTTAGGGGTTGCATTGCCAAAGTATCAGTCAGAGTTGGTCACCCATAGCCATTTGTTCTCTGCATTTTGACCAGTTGTAGATTTCTGTAATGGTCTCTGTGGCAAAAAGAAACTTGATGAGGGCTAAGATTTACACTTACCTATGTGTATTAAGATAAATATTTGGAATATAGTTAGAAATTGTATTGGTTTAAGAAAAAAGACAATAGTCAGTTCTCTGCTCAAGACCATGACCTCTCCAGTCCCAGGTAGTTGGCTAGCCTTACAGTTTCAGGCCTGCTCTTCTCCTTATTGAGTGAACCTTAAGTACAATAAGAAGACTTTTGGTTGCCCTGAGATAAATGTGCCACTCTTGTACCTTTGAAAATGTTTTGCTGACCTGATTATTATTGTTATTTTTAGATTTTACAGATAAATAGGACAAGTGATGACTCTTCTCTCTTGGTAGCTTGCATAGCACATTCTGCTCCTATGAAAGGCAGTCCTCTCAGAGTAGCCTCCAAGTCAGCCTCAGTTCAATTCTTTCAAGTCCTGAGTGTGGGTGGTCTTCAGCAATCTGGTCCAACCTTCAGGTTCGTAAAGGCAACCAAGGACAATGGCATTAGATCATATTGTTTGGGGAGATTCTTGTATTTCTATGAAACACAACTTGAGTGATGTTTCTATGGATTTATGCAGCTCTCTGTAGCTCATCTTCCCCCTCCCTCTGTCCTTAATTTCCTGAGGTCACTGCAGCTCATACACTTAGGTGTAAAAATTTGGAACTAAGTCTGCAAATAAAAAAGCACCTGTGATGTTTGTTTGCCTTTCTGATCCTGGATTAACTCACTCAGTATAATATTTTTCAGTTCTATTGACATGGTTTTTTATTGTTTTACAGTCAAATGGAATTCCATTGTGTATATGTATCACAGTTTTCATGATCAATTAAATCAATTTAATAAAATTTAGGTAGATTGCATATTTTAGCTATTGTAACTAGACCATCAAAGAACATAGCTGTGTACTAGGATGCCATATACCAAGGAGTGGGATAGCTTGGCTATATCATAAATTTATGGTTAGCTTTTGACAAATTCTTCTCACTGATTTTCACAGTGACTGCACCAACTTGCAGTTCCACCAACACTGAATAAAGACTTTCCTTTCCTGCATCCTCACCAGCTTTCTTATCAGAGGAATCCCTAAACTTAGTAATCTGACTAGGGTGAGATGAAATCTCAGAGTAGTTGTAGTTAGAATTTCCCCACTTGCTAAGAATGTTGAACAATTATTTTATGTATTCATTTGTTGAGAGAACTCTCTTAAAATATATAGCCCACTTTTGCTGGGTCATTTGTTTTCTTGAGTCTTTGTTTTTTTTTTGCATTCTTTATATATTCTGGATATTATTCCTTTATCAGATGTAGACAGAAGTCTAATTATATTCTTCTGTCCATGGATATTCAGTTTTACCACAACCAATTGTTCAAGATGTAAATTTTTATCAACTGTCTGTTTTTGACATCTTTGTCAAATATCAGATGGCTGCAGTTACGTGAACTCACATTTGGGTCCCCCGCGCTTTGATCTACATCTCTGTTTTGGGGCCAGATCCCTGCTATTTTTATTACTATAGTTCTGTAATAAAGCTTGAAATCTGGTAGGTCAATCTTTTGGAATTAAAATATTCTGCTCTGGATTAATTTAGATGTCTTAGGTTTTTTATGATTCCATATAAGTTTGAGCACTTTTTTCCTCTTTTTGTGAAGAATATCATGGAGCTGTTGATTACAGTTATACTGACTGGAATCTGTTTTTGATGGGATGGTCATTTTTACAATATTAAGTCTACCAATCCATGAGCATGGGAAGTCTTTCTATTTCTAATGTCTTTCTCAACCTCTTTCTTCAGAGATTGGAATTTTTTTAATTGTAGAAACTTTCTCAGTTGGATTAATTTCTGCATATTTTATTCTTTGGGGATAATGCAATTGAGAATATGTTTATTAACTCTTTCTTAGTGTGCATGTTATTGTATAGATAGAAGGCTAAGGAGATTTATAAGTTGACTTTGTATTCCACTACTTAGATGAAACTTTTGATCATTTCTAGTAATTTTTTGGTATAATATTTGGGATCTTTATGTATAATATCATATCATCTATAAATTGGCATAATTTGACTCTTTATTTGTCTATTTGTATCCCTTAATTTCCTTCTCTTTCCCTTTTGCTCTAGCAAGGGCCTCCAGCACTTACACACTCAGAGATGAACAGGAAGGATTTTAACATACACCAAAGAAACTCATAATGTTATAAGAGAATACTTTTTTAAAAACTCCATTCCACTAAGCGAGAAAACCTAAAATGGATGCATTTCTAGACTCATGCAAACTCCAACAGTTAAAAAAAAAGTAGAAGTCAACAGCCCAAACAAGCCCATAACCAACAAGGAGATTGAAACAGAAAAAACAAAAACAAAAACAAAAAACTCTGAAAAATAAAAGTCTAGGTCCAGAAGGATTCAAAACAGAATTCTACCTGATTTGCAAAGAACTGTAATTATTACTTCCTAAATTATTAAAAAAAACAGAGGCACAAAAAACACTTCTAAACTCCTTCTATGAAAATTTAACATTACTCTTAAAACCATGTAAAGACTCAACAAAACAGAAAGCTATAGGCCAATATCTCTGATGAATAAAGATCCAAAGATTATCAGTAAAATACATAATATATTAGACAAAAGTTACCCACCATGATCAGGTCATCTCAGTGATGCAGGGATAGTTCAATATACCTAGATTACTAAATTCACTAAATCACATAAATGGATTCAAAGACATAAAAACCACACTATCCTTTCAATATTTGTAGAAACCATACTTCACAATATTCAATGTTCTTCATGATAAAAGACATGGAGGGAAGTAGACCTGAGGGAATGTACCGCATCATAATAAAGGCTGCATGTCACAAACCCACACTCATATCATTCTAAACAGAGAAAAGCTTAAGACAATCCCACTAAAATAAGAAACCAGAAAGTGTTGTTCACCATTTCCTCTGCTTTCCAATAAATATTATGTCTTTTATATTGAAAATGTGTAATTAAGGAAAACGAGCTTATTGGTTCTCAATTGTATTGTTGTTTTATCTAGTGAAACGGTTTTAAATTCATTTAGTCCAGCTTTTACCTCCTTTCAAAAGTGCTTCAAGTTTTGCATTTCCCTTATCTGTGTAATATTTTTCCTTCAGATAAAGGCTATTGAGATAAAATTACCCCTCATTTGATTGACATCTGCTGTAAAGCTCGCACTAATTGGCCACCATTTGTCCTTTTCAGTTAGTGTGTGTGCCATAGTTTAATTGTTCACTTTGCCACTTTTATTATGTAAGTACAGAAAAAAAAACTGGACATGTTACTTTATTAATGAACTTCATATAGCTTTGTGCAGGAATGGATACCACTTAGAGGGTCTCCCTAGTAATACCATTTGGAAAGTGCTGTGTTCTTTAAGCTTGTACTCTCAAAATTCACAGCTTGAGACCCATTCCGTGCTGATATTAGGGTTTAGGGTAATTAAGAGTAATTAGGTGGAGTCTCACAAATGGGCTCAGGGCCCTTGTGAAGGAGGGATAAACAAAGGACACAGTGTGAGTACTCATCCTCTAAAGATAGCATCACCACAGTGGATGAGTCTACCAGTGCATGGCCTTCTTAAATATTGTATCCTGAATGGACCAATACTGGAAGTTTTCTCTTCTGCTACTGAATATATTGCCTCTTAACACCAACCCAGTAAAGTAAGTTTGTATGTGATATGGGATTCATTTGTACCACTTAAACTCCTTTCATTGGCAGTGTTATCAGTAAAAGATCTGCTAGTACTGTTTTATATGAGAACTTTTGGCATGAAGCACTATAGCAGAAAAAAATCGGGAGACTGGAAATGTTTACAGGAACAGCTTCAAAGAAATGCCAACAAAACAGAAAGAAGTAAAATAAACTCCGAGCTTAGTTTTGTTTAGATTGAAATCCCCACATGCATTAATTCAAGTGGGATTAAGTTTGAGGGACTTGTCAGCATGGCTACACAACCCCGTTGGCTGATACTGCCCTTATGTAAGCCAGAGATGTTTAACAACCTTAACTGTCCTTGAAATATGCTTCAACATTCTGACTATACATGTGAGTTTTTGCCTTGCTGTTGTGTCTGTCAGAAAGCAATCATTTTGTGTTTTTAAATATTTTTATTAGCTTACAGTAAACAGATATGCCTTGAGAGTGTACTAAGAATCCAGGATAGAAGGTGTTAATTGGCTTACGTTTTACTGCTGGCTACTTACTTACTGTTTTGGGGTGTTCCACTAGAATATAAATTGTTTAATTATTAATCATAGTTGTCTTTACCACTTTTTTCTCAAAAGCAAAAATGTTTTTAATGTTTATCCAAGTGTATACCATTATGTTTCATTTTGATTGCATGATGTTAATTGAACTCATACTTTAGAACTTAATTTGCATATGACATTTATATTTACTATAACAAATATATATAACATTTACCCGATAATCATTTTTAGATGCTCCATTTAGTCCTGAAAATATACAGACAGAATTATATAGACTAAAATTGTTACATTTGGGAATATATATATATATATATATATGTGTGTGTGTGTGTGTGTGTGTGTGTGTGTGTACATATACATATTTGCATACATTAACAGAGAAAAGGGGACTGTGAATTTGAAGGAGAGCTAGGAAGGGCATATGAGAAGATTTGGAGGAAAGAAAGGGTAGAAACAAATCTTGTAATTAAATCATAATCTCAAAAATAAAAAAATACGAAAAAAGAATTCTTCATAGTGTTTGATGACAGTATCTAGACCCCTTTTTATCTTGCCACTTATAAATGTGTAGCCACTAGATGACAACTGCCATTTCCTTTTACCTCTAGTCCCTTATAACACCCTTTTTTTCCAGTGCCTATGAACTGAGTAGTCTAGTGTCTCATGTAAGCAGAATAATTCAGAATTACTTTTAGCTTTTTCAATTTTTCCTAAGTTCTTCAAGTTTCATATATAAAGTAGTATATGTCACAATTAATTTTCCTTTTAAGAGCAAATAACATTTCCTTGTTTTTACACATTAGATTTTTTTGTCTATTCATATATAAATTGATAGATGTTGTTTATACATTTTGACTAAATCAATCATTTAATTCTGATCCTGGACATGCAAATAATACTATATATATACATATACATGTGTATATATGTATGTATGTATACATATATATCCACATGCTTTCATACGTGTGTGTGTTAAGATGTATATAGTGTAGCAAGGTATTGGGTGACTGGATGGGTTTTAAATCAGGGTCTAATCCTTTCTCTGAGTCCTCCTACAAGCAGTCATCCAAAAACTACAGAAAAAGTGGTGGATCTGATGTCTTTTGTACAATTTATTTTATCTTAGCTCTCACTAAGTAGAAACCACTCACCTTTTCCTGGGTTCCCCACTAAGCAGCCTTTGAAGGTACAAGTTTTCAAAGTCATGAAGCGAAGCACAGAGCCTCTGTGTAACTCTGAACCTGTTATCCCCTTGTGTGTTCAGACCCCCTTCAAGGCCAGTTAAATATCAGCTTTTGAAAAACATGTACAAAGTTCACTTTTACTTTCAACATTGTCTCTATGGATATTAGATCTGTTTACATTGTAATGAACTTGCCAGATTCATGGAGAGTTTATGCTCTGGTTACCTTCAAGTTTACAATCAATGAACAATGCTATTATCGAAACATAGTGACGTCATGACAATTGTGCATGACATTGCCTCTAGTAGTGCCTAGCTCTTGAATTGTCTATGCTTATGCTTTAACTCTAGAATATACTGCCTTTTTTTTCTTTAATCTTTTTTCTTTTATATGTCATTAGCTTTCTTATTTTTTCATGGAACTTATGGTTACTAGTTTAACATCTATAGGTTTGATTGAGATATTTATTCTTTTAAATTTATATGTATGTGGTGAGCTTGTGAGTATACATGTACCGTATAATTGCAGGAGCCTAAAGAGGTTAGAAGAGGGATTTGGGTGCCCTGGAAATGAAGTTACAGGCAGCTGTGAGCTGCTGTGTGGGTCCTAAGCCAGGGTTCTTTGTAAGAGCAGCAAGTGTTTTTAACCACTGAGTCACCTCTCCATCTTATTAATTCAGTTTTTAACTTTACCCATATTTTTACCCTCCCCAAATATTAATCAGTAAAAAAAATCTAATATAGCTGGAAAATCTCAAATGCATAATGTAAGTGGAATAACTTGCATTTCTGTTTGTGCTTGATGTTGTAATCCCAAGTCGAAGTATATTTGTAATTAGCGTCGGTGGAGGAGATTCATTGTACAGGATTTACACTCAGGTTTACCCTGGAAAAGTATGTAAACCCCAGCATTCCATTCACTGATAAAGTCTCTCAGATTGGTGTTGGGAAGGGATGAAGCATTTCTGAACACTGTGGATTTATATACATGAGGAACACTCCATTTGCTAAGCCGCTCGACTGCAAACATTTATGATGTGTGAATGCAATTTACATTCTAGATTATTAGTCAGTGCCAGATACCTGTTATTTAATATATAAAAATGTCAAATCTGTAAGTAGATACTAATGAAAATATCATTAAAAATATCATAAAAATATCATAAAAAGCATTTTTCCAGGAAATATACTTTTGTACATGTAAGCATTTAAACTTTCAATTGTAACTAAGTAAACAGCAAATTTGTTATAAATAAAAAAATAAATGATTGTTTTGTATCCAGGAAAAGAACATAGTGAGAGTTATCAACAGGATAAAGCCAATTATTATTTCTTAAGCACAGAAAGAATTATTTTTAAATTTTTGATAGTGCCTTTTTTTTCATGCTGGTTAGTACTATGATTTTGAGAACAGTAGTCAATCTAATATTGAAATTCATTTTACTTAACCTTGCTAAATTTTAATCTACATGACTTTTAGCATGAAGCAATGAGGATGCTGAGTTTGAGGCCAGAGTGGAATACATAAGTAGTCCAAGATAACCTGGGCTATGCAGTGCAACTCTACCAATCATCAATCAATCAATCAACCTATCTGTCTATCTCTCAATACATTTCCCTCTGTTACCTCTGTCCTATGTTGATGCCCTATCCCACGGATTTAAAATAGCTGAGTTCCTTTGTGTGCAGTGTAACTGTTAAGTCTTCGTATTTATGTGTCTTCCTTTGTGTCTTCATATTACCAAGTTAGTGCTGCCCCAAGAACACATATTACTTCCCACTGCACTTCTATTATCTAGATATTCACTAATATCTATTAATGAGCAGATTATATTTACAATTTCCCCCTTGTAGATTGAAAGACATGACAGCTGTGCCTATGACCACCTCGAAGTTCGAGATGGAACCAGTGTAAACAGTCCCTTGATAGGACGGTTCTGTGGTTATGACAAACCTGAAGACATAAGATCTACTTCCAACACTCTGTGGATGAAGTTTGTATCCGATGGGACTGTGAACAAGGCAGGCTTTGCTGCTAACTTTTTTAAAGGTGATTTGCACCCTCTCACAAATTTGTGTTTCGTTGGTGTTGTTAAGCGTAGATGGAGTATTAAGTTTTGAGTCTGGGTAAAACTGGGTAGGAGTTCCTTAGACGTTGAAGTATGTTCTGATATTCTAAAGCTAGGGAGTATTTACTAGAATAAAATGAAAGCTATTTTAGTGCAAAAAAGTAACATCAAATTTACATATAGGAAATTTATAGGCATATTACCAAGTGTGTTATTTGAAGTGTACCATGCGAATGAAAATTTCTAGTAGACAGAATGAACAATTTTTATCTGCATGGGCTTTCACAAGATAAATTGGTTAATAATTTACATATGCTGAAATTCACCAATAGGAAACATCTGTTTCCATTATTTAAATAGTACAGTTCACTGTCAACAAGAGTTGCGCAGAAAGTCACCATGTAAAATGGAAGGTGGAAAAAGTTGTTACTTCAATATATAAATTCATTAAAGCATAGAGCAACATTCTTAAATTTTTCTGGCTTTGTCATATGCCAGTTGTAGAAACATTATTTCTTGTGATTATGCATTTAGTTGTCAAAGCACTTAATATTTTGCTGGTATATGTCTCCACAAGTTGGTTATATTTGCATAATTGACATTAGTTTATTTATGAAGGATAAAATTATAGAGTACCTTGTCGTTTTCTCTGTGTACATTTAAAAATAATGTATATTATATCTGAGTCTGAGACAAATTGGATTGGAGTTTATTATATACCAATATTTGTTCATTATATATAATTGATGTATATTATACACATTATATTTTACACAATAAAAAGTACATACATTTATATGAATATTTATTTTTAGTCTAAGAATCTGTATAAAAACACCAAAGCATTAAAAGATCTAGTCATCTACTAAGTTTCATTATTTTTTTAATTTATAACCATTACAATCTACTTCTTGATGATATTTTTAAAGGTATTTGTGTAGTATATGATTTTGTGCGTGCACATGCAGTATTTGTGTGTGATGTGTGTGTGCTGATAATTAAACCCAGGATTTCTCATATGCAAATCGTATGTCTCCAGCTTCTAAAAGCATGTTTTGAGATATATTTAATAAATTATACTGTGAAATCAGTAAGTGATGCTGCACTTTTTCAACTTAATTCCAAAGCATTCCCAGGATTTAGTAATCTCCATTGGCCCTTAAATTCAGAAAAAAAAAAAAAAACACAGTGTGGAAGATGATGTGACTTCCAGTTGTCCCTGAAGCAGGTGGATTTCTCGTCTCTGTCTCTTGTACCCTGGTTTTGGTTGCCACACCAAAACCTGGTTCCTCCGGGTCGCACAACAACAGTTTACTCATTAGAACCCCTTTGTTGAGCAATGTTTTATTCAGAGCTATTAGGCACAACATTTGAAGAGGTTTTGCTTTCTCACGAACAAAGATTGAACACTCTAATTGCTCTACATCTCTCTTCACTTTATAGAAGAAGATGAGTGTACCAAACCTGACCGAGGAGGTTGTGAGCAGAGGTGCCTCAACACACTGGGCAGCTACCAGTGTGCCTGTGAGCCTGGCTATGAACTGGGGCCAGACAGAAGAAGCTGTGAAGGTGGGGCCTCTCTGTCTGTGTGTGTCTATTCTGTCTTTTCCTCTTTTTCTGCCTGCAAGTCTGTCTATTCTGTCTATCCGTCCCTCTTCTTGTCTGTCTGTCTGTCTGTCTGCATCTGTCTCTGTATCTCTGTCTCTCTCTCCCTTCTCCATCTTGATGTCTCTGTCTCTCTCTCTCTCTCTGTGCCACCATTTTCTCTTACAGTGAGCACAGCAGACATGATACCTCACATGGTCTCTCGTTACTAGCATCTATCTCTTCCTCCCCTGGCTATGGGTCCTGTGTGTGTTTCCAGCTCCACCATCACCGACATTTATCTCTGCATGTGTTCTACCCACTCCTTCATCCTCCCTTCAGTTGTCTCTCCAGCTCTCCCTGTGTCTGTACACACTTCACTCGCTTCCATTCTCTGTATGGGAATGTAACCTTCCATATTTCCTCAGCCACACATTTCAATATCTGTTAATTTTTTATTATTTTCTTGACAGACGGTATGCATAGAACACACTTGTTCACTTGGCCGTCTTCACATATTCATCTACTGACACAGACATAAGCACTTAGCACAAAGTTAAATAAATGTTTTTGTGAGTTAAAATTTATTGTACAATGGCATTTTCATCATGGTTATCTGCATTTCTTCATTGAAATCTTACATGAGAGCTTGTGTACAATGTTTTGTTACCAGGGCCTATAGGTAGGTTCTTAATTATTTGAAGATGCTTCATTTTAATTCCTCTTCCTTCATTGCATTTTTTAAAATTTACTTTATTTCACATGTGTATGTATCTAGCCTCCATGTATATAAGTGCGCCACATGCACATCTTGTGCCTTCAGAGAGATGAGGATGTTGGATTTCGTGGAATTGTAGTTACAGATGATCGTGATCCACTATCTGGGAGCTGGGAACTCAACCTAGGTCTCCTGCAAGAGCAACAGTTCTCTTCAGTCCGTTCCTCCATTTCATACAGGCTTCACTCATCAGTGTAAGGGCAGAGCACACTGGCTGATCCTCCCTCCAGTCAATTTCTCTTTCGCCATCCCCACTGTTCCATCTTCACAGATATTTACAATTTATAGTCACATAATTTAGAGTTTCACCACCAAAATGTAAGTCTCCTGAAAGTGAGCCTTTTGTTTATACATCAGTTATATATAAGCTGTGCTTATTTGTAAGTGCAAAAGGCGGTAAAACTATTTGCTTCATATTTGATGCTATGGCCTCTGCTGGCTTATTTTTGAAAAAATGACACTGCTTCTTTATTGCCTAAGTTTGAATTCATGCTTGGCTTTCAAGACTCCATCGTACATATTTAACTACCAGCCTCCCCTCTACACCACTAGAAACAGAAATGAAAATGGCATAGTTGGGAAGAATGTGAAGTATTTTAAAGGGACCCATTCTGTACCAATTCTGAAGGCAAAAGACTCTAAGAAATTTTATTGATGCCTGCAGCTCAAGCCAAAGTCTTGCACATCATAGGCAGGTGCTGGACACAGATCTGTGTCTCCAAGATGAACATCACTATTCCTTACATGTGACCCCTAGAAACAAATCTTTTTCTTTATAGTCATTTATCAAACACCCAGTAAAAATGAGTGAACCAGTCACTTTGCATACTTACTAATATGATAGTAAATACACACATACCTATGTTTACACAAGCATGTAAACAAAGGCATCATCTCAGGCAACTCTTGGACATCCCAGAAATTAGTTATGAACTATATGTAGTATGTGCTTGTTTTATTCGACTTGCCTTATGATACTCTGACTTTGGTTATTTCAATGGGAACTTAGAAAGAAAATATAAACAGTGTCTATTCCAAAAAGGTCATTAAATATCCAAGAATATAATTTGTTAAGTGAAAAGGTTTGTAATAATATGTTCTATCTGTTATTTTATGTTTCTTGCTGGTGTAGGGAATGATCTTACTTACCTTGGGGGAAAGTATGGGAATTATAAAATATGGGTTTGGTAATATTTTATCAGAATATTTTATGCTCTGTATCATCTATCTCTATAATTCTATCATCGTCATTTCTCTCATATCTTATCTATTCCCCTATATATCCATCATCTCCCTCTATCTACATATCAATATCTAAGTATCTATCATCTATTATTATCTATTAAAACATTTGTGTATCTATATATGTATGTATGCATGTGCATGTATCTATCAAAGGTCTCTCAGTCAGTTATTTCTATCTACTTAGCCATCATCAGCCAATCAGTTATCTATCATTTATCTTTGTATGTTTTCCTTAGTTCCCACAATTTTATTAATTTCACAGAAGTAATTTTATATTAACTTTTCAATCATCAAGATACTGTAAGGTATTTTACATGCATTTAAAAAGAAGAAAACTTGGACCTGGTTTCATACGAGTCACTGAAATTTGAAGCTATTTACAATGTACTTCTTCATTTCCAAGCTGATGATTAACAGCCTATGAATGGGATTTGATGATAAAATCTTTTGCTAAACCTAAAGACTGAGAGAGCAGTTTCTCAAGTTGACAGAAGCTGAATCACATTTAATGCTGACATGGTGGGTGTTGAAGGGGTGGCACTGGTACTATTTTCTTTTCCCTTCTAGCTGCTTGCGGAGGACTTCTTACAAAGCTTAATGGCACCATAACCACCCCTGGCTGGCCCAAAGAATACCCGCCAAACAAAAACTGTGTGTGGCAAGTGATCGCTCCAAGTCAGTACAGAATCTCTGTGAAGTT
Organism: Neodon shergylaensis; assembly: GCA_025134845.1. Lineage (NCBI taxonomy): Eukaryota > Metazoa > Chordata > Mammalia > Rodentia > Cricetidae > Neodon > Neodon shergylaensis. Next base: position 1,866,085 of record JABTXL010004655.1, on the reverse strand, counting down.
TGAGTTTTTTGAACTGGAAGGCAATGAAGTAAGTGAGCAAGGTCTGCAACATCTTTTTCATGTTTAGAACCCCAAGGCAATCTGACAACTTAAATGACTTTACTATTCCTTTTCAAAATACACCTTACTGAATTAAAGGATCAATTTTTTGAGATATGACCGGGCTGAAACTCTTAAAATCACTGATCTGGAAAAGTCTATAGGCTATCCACAAACACACCAAATTCAGGTGGAATTTAAGGTGTAGGAACGACAGCCAGAAAACGTCAGCTGAATTTTTCCTTTCACTGGATGATTTTTATGGACAAGGTCATAAGTACCTGCTTCCTTTGATGTCTCATTTTTCTGTTAAATATTTTTTGATTAATTCTTCTAACTTTTATTTCTGCATTTATATTTAATTGTGCATGACTTAATCCACAAAGTATAATGAAAAATTAACTAACGAAAATTATCTTGCCTTTTCTGTATACCTAGTGAAACTTGCAAACAAGGGATCAGAAATGTAACATATTAATGCCTCTAGGCAATGTTATTGGATTTTTTTGTAGGTTTCATACACAACTTCTCAGGTGTACTTACTTTTGACTTTTGTTCCTTTTTCTGTCTACTCATTGTTTTACTTTTGAAATATTCATTTTATTACTTTTATTTTCTTATTTTATTTTAATTTTTCCTTTATTTTACATAAATATTTTCTCCAGTAATTGAACTTATAGTGGTAAAGATACCATTTTTGTTTGCTTTCAAGTTTTAATTGAGATGTATTACAGTTTTTACTCTCTGTTGCATTAATAACAATAAAGTTATCATTATCAAGCACAACTGAGGGCACCACGAATGCGGGCAGCATACAACCATCGTACCTAGAAAGCACCTGGGAAACACTGGGGTACCAGGACTAAGTGAGAAGTGTCCCTTAGACAAGCATTGCTGGGTATAAGGCAGCTGTGCTCCATGAAAAATTCTATCTGTGACTTGTTTTTTGTTTTGTTTTGCTTGATTTTTTTTTCAGTTCTCTCACTTGGATGGCATAGATAGCTAGGATGTTACCCAGTACCTTCCAAATAAACCTACAAAAAATCCTTTCAAAGGAGATTCACCGTATCATAAACTTTGAACTTTCAAGATGTTTAGGTAGTTAAAACCCAATGCATTTCAATAGCTGTTTCTTTGGGCTACTTGGCTATATGCATTTTTTTATAATAGATAGAAAGGGCTTTTGTAAAAATAAATAATTATAAACATTATTTTGATCAGCTGAGCAATGGGAAAATCATCTTATTCTTTTTTAATATTTATAAACTGCAAAACACACATAAATCGATATATAAAAAATTGTCACTTTCAACAAATGTTCCATTGGTTTAGAACCTAAAATACAGTCAACCAATTCATTATTCAGTTAAATGCTAATCAGAACTGTTATCCTTTTCTAATTGTTAAGATAACTTTATGCATTAAAAATAAATTCTTCGGAGGCTTTGAATTAAACGTGAAGAGTGACCTATGGGAGGTAAAGGTAGTCAGGACTATCAAATCAGAAAAGTTAATCAGCTGGGAAGAGGAGGAGGCTGATTCATTAAAGTCCCTGTCATGCAACGTGAGTATCTGGGTTCCACACCCAGCATCTGAAAAAAGGCAGGGCATGGCAGCACATATTGCAGTCCCAGCACTGAGGACCCCAAGACAGGAGGACCCACAGCTCTTGCTGGACATTCAGTCTAGACTAGACCTCCAGGTGCCGTATATCTCCCTACCATAAAAAGGAAGCAGGAAGCTTTTGAGAAATGATAACTGGAGTTGACATCTGATTTACACACATGCATACACACCTACATATACACACATATGAAGGTCTCACACACACACACCAGTAGATTTGTTTAGATTATTTTCCAATGTCATATTTAGGAAAAATGATAGGATGGGCATCAATTAAACCTTTTAACATATTTAATAAGCAGGGAACATAATTTTCCTTAACAATTATCTCAAATCAGAGTGACTATTGAAATGAAGACTATAATTATAACACATTTTGAAAAACTTTTTATATGATCCACACTTTCCAGAAATGGGATTTCTCTCCCAACATGTGACTTGAATGTTGAGTTAACTCTGCTATCATAGTTATTGCTGTAGCTATTATTGGGTTAGGAGAGACATTTTGAATTGACTCATGGTGTGAGAAGAAAAGGAGCTTCTATGAAAGAGGAAGGGGCAGAGGTGGTTTTATACAAATGCCCCTTTGTGTTCTGGATGCCTTGGTCTCATTGTAATGGCCACTATTCACAGAACATCTGGCTGTGAACTTGTTAACATAGGCCAGAATTCTTAAACTGGCCTTACTGTGTGGGAAGCCATCTCAGCATTCTATGTATTTCCATAGCTTGATAACTTAACTGTTTACAGTAACAGACCCAAGCAAAACTTCGACTTATAAAATCTTAGAATAAGTCAAAACTTCATTAATCTGTTCTCTCAACTGATGTTCCAGAAGAAAGCCAATAGTAAAAGCCTTCAGCATCTGAAACATTCTTTTAGAACGGAGTTCTCCCTCAACAAATGTCACACTCTAACGAAGTATGCAGAAAAATTACTTCATTCTTCCCAGTAGCAGCTTGTTTATTTAGCACCTAATTAATATCACAAAAAAAAATCCCCAGTGATTTGAGTTGACATATTTCAAAGTACAGATCATGCTCCAGGGTTCAATCGTATGTATTGTTAAACCTTGCTAATTATACATTTATATAATAAAGTTGCTCATGCAAGATACATTCTGTAGCATACATACGCTCTGTTAGAGCTTGGGAAAAGTGTGCTGTGGAAACATCTGTTAGTGGCCATAAAATCGCTTAAGAATACTTGGCATGCAGTTGGGTCCTTGCATTTTCGTGATGCTAGGTAAATAAATCAGATGGTCTTACTTCATTTTGTTACAAATCCACGGCTTATTCCACTGAAGAGATTTAGCATTTGTTTACAATCCGCTAGTAGTCCTACCAATAATTTATAGTATTAACCCTGAAGGAAATGAAGAAACAGGAGCCCTCTAACAAGCATTGAAGACAGGATTCTAGTACTACCCACCAATTGTCTATCTATTCCTTGGAGTTGTAATCGGTGCTGTTTGGTACAGAGTGCCATGCTTAGGGTATGCAGTACTGGTTTAAACCCAACTCTGGGCTGTTAGCCAACTACAACCATATGTGATAAATTTACCTTTGTACATGTTTTGTAAAAAAAATTCTAAACATAGGTTTTGTTCAGAGGATGACTTCTATTGACATGGGTCATTCTGGGAAAAACGTAGCACGGAATTTTATGTTTTTGTCATCGGTGTTAGATGAGACATGGCAAATGCTGTCACAATTCATCCTGAAATTTAAAATAAAAATAAAATGAAGGCAGCAATCATAGCTTATCTTCTTCCCATAGATACCACCTTTGAACAAATCTTAATTCTCCTCATATTTTGGTATTTTTGTAAAAGATACATGATATGAATTGTACAAATAAATTGATGAAAGAAGGGTTTCCATAGTAAATTTCTTAAATTTTTGTACCCTCTGCTCATAGTTTATTTTTGTTGGATTTTTTTCCCTTTATGTGTTAATCCCAGTAGGAATACCATGGAGACTGAATGAAAGTCATGACAGGTTTCTCTAACTAAAGTGTCAACTATCTGGTTCTCTCTAATTGGTGATCATGACAACCATGTTTGTCCAGGTTTGCAAGTACGATTATGTGGAGATCTGGAGTGGTCTTTCCTCTGAGTCTAAACTGCATGGCAAATTCTGTGGAGCTGACGTACCTGAAGTGATCACTTCCCATTTCAACAACATGAGGATTGAATTCAAATCAGACAACACTGTATCCAAGAAGGGCTTTAAAGCACACTTTTTCTCAGGTATGCGTGTACACATGCTGTATGCACATGAGTTTCTGTCTTCCAGTGTGCACTGATTTAACTGCTCTGTCTTCTTCACTGCTTTCTGTAATGGATAGGTGTGTGGAATGCCTGAGCTAAGTTTAAAAGCTTGATTGGTGCAGATGTTAGTATATTCATAGTATAGACCCAGATGAAATGCTGTCTCCAAACAGTAGCTCTTATATAAGTTTAAATATTGTAGCAAATTCTGGCACAAGGACTCCAGCATTTTTACATACTGACTGCTCCATACGTATGCATGTTGATAATGACACCAGACTCCCCCAACCTGGCAGATTTTCCAAATAATATTTATTGCCTCAAGAACTATGATTTCATTTGAGCACTAAATTTTCCCCATTTTACATTTCTTTAATATATTAGGCTCAAATCAATGCCCAGTTTTGTCTTGTTTATACAAAAATCTTTATAGTAAGTATGGAAAATGAATTTATATTACATATAATTTAAATAGCTTTCAATAAAAATATAAATGTACTTTAAAATATGTTATATAGAGATACAAAAATATCTAATATTTAATGTTTTGTGACTGTTAGTAGACTTTAAAATCAATTAAAAGTTTGTTTTTTACATTAAATCCTGAAATATATATTTCCCAATTTTTATAAATAATACAATACAAATAATAATACAAGTGTGTGTGTGTGTATGTGTGTGTGTGTAAATCTTAATTTCTCAGTTTCGGACTCACTTTTTATAAAACTGCTCTTCTGACCTTCAAAAATAGGTTACAATAAACCTTACCACAGAAATCTCTTCTGCCTGTGTAGCTAGCAACCGATTTAACAAAACTGAATCCCAATTATATTTTAATATTAGGTAATTTGAATTGAGTTTATTCAAACTCTATTTATGCCACCTTTTCTCAGTTTAAAATTAATGAGATTTACAATGTCCAGAATTTGCTTGCAGTTTTCAGTGTAATTGAAGTTAATGGTTCATAGAACTCATTGAGTTCCAAGTTAGATATAGTGAACTCAAAACACAGGGGATTGGGGCTCCCTTGTTCTCCTTCTCTCCTTTCTCTCAGATTTAATTACCTTTTAAAATGCTTTTCAATCATTCATTTAAGATTTCTATTATTCAAAATATAATTTTAATTTCCTAGTCTAATAGAAAGAGGACTAATTTCAGACCTGTCTATTTTGTAAATGTATATATTGAAGTTTTTAAGCGATCTGGTGGTAAGGTGGAGATAACTCTGTTATCTTAGTTCTGTCTAAATATTTATTTTAAAAGTTGAACTTATGAAATTAGTGAATTCTGCAAACGATCCAAGATACCTAGCATCTTTTACATTACTTCAGATGTTCACTTTATCTAAAAATTGTTTAAAAGATTTATTAAACAAATCCTGAGTCCAATGTATCTTTAACTCTATAGATTCTTAGTAAATTTAAATTTGCCTTTGTGACTATTGGCCAGGCAAGGCCATAGGAACTGGAGAGACATGTTGTTAGAACAATGGCATTGACATGTAAAGTGCCTTTGCTTCACTCTTCTAACATGGATGTAAAAAGGGGCACAGCCCGAGATCGGCACATACAATTGATGAAATGGCCACATCCCTTGGTAGCATCCATAACTAGTAATTCACTATCAAACATATTATTTGATACAATCATGTTTAGGAAGCAACTCTGATATTAGTATTTATGTCACTCTTCTGGTGAAAAATAGCATATATAAATTATATGACTTTAGTTAATTTTGATAAAGTTTAGATAAGATTATTATGTCTAGGGGTATTGCTAAAAATACTGAATAATTAAGGTCAAAAAGCAACAAAAATCCCAACTCTGCTATTGTGTTCATTTGTGAATGGAGCCATCTGAGGAGCTAAATGCTTAGCTCCATGCCACAGTGCCCAGATGACTGTGTTGTGGTACAAATGTGGTGATTCTGATGTTGTGCAATTCCCCCTAAGGAATGTTTCTCTGAATTAAACACAAAGAAACTGTCAGACGACAAACTCTTGCATCGCATACTTCTCTGTTACTCCAAACATTTCTAGATCTGTAAAGCATTGCATCATGGACTGTCCTCTTTGAAAGTGAAAGAATTTTACTACTTATACAGATTTTAATTAGCTGAACAGTCGTATAAGATGAAAATATATTTGGATTAATTTTGAATTATCTCATTACAAGCTACCCAATATACATGCTCCTCTAATATACATATTGATAGTTGTTTTTATCGAGGTTTAGTTGAAAATTTTTATTCTTAAAACTCAGAAGCTATTACTGAGAGAGAAATCCTAATCAAGAATATAATATATGCAGTCATTTTAAATGCTTTACAATAACAGTTACTAGAAAACAATATTTATCAGTAAAAAATAAATTTTATAGTTATTCTATCTTATTCAGAAAGAAAAACTGTTTAAAAGTTTAGTTCTCTTGCAAAAAGTGGTTCATCAGGAATAAATATAAACAAATACACTCAAGTTCTAGGGTATACAGTTGAGTAGTGTGTGCATACTATGATTTCTGATGTATCTGATAAAGCAGTACAGATATTCTAGCTCTTTCCACTTTTAAATGTGTATTTTATATTGAAGGGGAAGAATAAAAGATGTTTTAAAAAGGAAATTTACCAGAGAAATTAACGTGCATTGTATCTGCTACTGCTATATTAGAGAAATTAACACATTTTCATGTATCAATTCTAGGCAATTATAAGAAATTAGTCAGAAAAAAATTGTAAGTTAATGGATTTTCTGTCTGAAAAATCTATGCCTGTCTAGAAAAGTCATTGTTTCTCATGGTAGGGTAATTCCATTCAAACTCCTTTTATGGGCGTGCATGCACGTATTATAGAAAGCTTCTGCAGTAGCATTTTCTGTGTTTTCAAGGGTCTTTAGTATCTCTTATCTCTCCTCATCCTCTCCCCTGCCTTCCCGTCTCACACCCCACTTAACCTTTCTTGCTCCACTATTCCTCATTTCCCCTTTAAACCACCTGCATTCTAACTCTGATTCTTTGGCTAATTGCATCCTCAATGATCCTTTACTCCTTTCCCAATTTCTATGGGACAGCTAAGTCTTATAATCCACTCCATCCAGATGAAGGAGTGGACATGTCGGAGTCAGAAGCAGTGGAGAACTATAGCAAAACTGTTTCTGCACACAACAGGGCAGTTGTACATCTAAGCTCACAGCAGCCTTGAGAGCATGCATAAGACTTATATAATCTCGTCAGGCAAAATCCCAGCATAGAGAAGGGAGGTGGTCCCAAAGCCTCACCCACTGTGGGAGCTGTTGGCAACTGATGGCTGCTAGAGTGAGACAGTCAGTTTTTCCTCAAAGACGTGGCCTTTGGTAGGCTGCCCCACTCCAGTGGATGCCACTGCACTCAAGCACATACTGGCAGTATTAAGTGGATTCAATGGGCAGTAAAAGAGAGAGAGAGAGAGAGAGAGAGAGAGAGAGAGAGAGAGAGAGAGAAAGTATAAGAAGTTGGAAATGAAAGGTAGTTATGGGATATAAGAGAAATGAGAGAGGAGGCAAAAGAGGGGATTTGACCAAATATTATATGCATGTATGAATATTAAGTGAAGTGTTTTAAAGGTGCTCTCTGATTACTAATGAATATGTTTCCCTTCAGCCACTTCTTCAGGGAAAATACTGATCAGAATTGAATCTTGTATGTACTACCATAAGCTCACTAGCTCTTGCTGGAAATAGCAGCCATGAGTTTAGACTTTGGATTCTGCCTGACTGAGATGGCAGTGTATTGTGCCTTTCTTATTCTCATGTGTGGAAGGAACATCTGGGCAATGTGCATCAGGCACCGCCTTCCAGTTTGATTGAAATTGCTATGCTGGGCTTGGAATGACAGCTTGGTGGCACCCTGTGGTAGCTGTGGCTCTCACTGTGCTGGCTGCCCTCTAATTCCCTTTAGCTGCATTCCCTGTAGTGACTATGCTGACTATTTATAAAGTGTCTATTCCTTTCTACACTAACCTCTGTTTTCCTTCTCACACACCAAAAGCCCCTTTAGGGGATGACTTATTAATAAGCATATCTACCAGACCACTCTGTTTAAAATACATAAATTTAATCCCATGTTTAGAATGGACCAAGGATACCTTTTTCTGTCTTTGAATGTTATGAAATACCCAAACTAATTAATTGTAAGTATATTAATGAAAAAAACCACCATAGCTATTAAACGATTTTTAGGAGTGACTCTATACCTGTCTTGGAAGCTTGTTCAGCTTGGGTCATAGCTGTATTATTGCCCTCCTATACCTCTTGTCTTTGTTCAAACTGCTCACAATTCCACAACTGTCTCTGTAAAACTGATAATGGATGCTAAAGATCATCTGGAAAAGGTCCATCTTTCTCCCACTAGAAATTTCTGCTCTAGCATAGAATATCACCAAATGCTTCAACACAACTCTCTCAACACACAGTTCATGCCCTACACCAGTACTTTCAGAAGCCCAGCTCATAGCGCAAGTCCTCAAGCTAAACAAGAAATAAGTTAAACGAAGGCACCCTAAGTTTGAATTTGTCTTATGTTGGAAACCATGAGATGTGCGGTTCATTTTGTCTTCTGTCAGAGTCCACCACAACTAGCTGGATCTGTTCCGATCTGCTTTTGTTTAAAAACTGCTCCCTAACCTGGGTCTTATTTCTCTGCTAGATAAGGATGAGTGCTCCAAGGATAACGGCGGCTGTCAGCACGAGTGTGTTAACACGATGGGGAGCTACATGTGCCAGTGCCGGAACGGATTTGTACTGCACGAGAACAAACATGATTGCAAGGAAGGTATGGAAAGATGCAATTGCTTGACGACATCTCACCTCTCACGTGTGTTGAGCAAAGCCTGGCTTCCACTTGCTTAATCACATGCTGAGGCTGCTGCTGCTGCTGCTGCTGCGGACTATCCAAAGCTCAAAAACCTAGCCACTATGGGTTGTGTGTAGATATTCATGGGATGCTATTGGACACCTCATTAGGTGAAACAAAAGTTCTGCACTTCACACACAGATGACATTAGATTTAACTTTGTATAACAGAGAAGTTGCTACAGTGTCATCCGCTAGGCGACATTTCTCCACATGGTTCTGCGTCTTTGTAGAGAGGCTCCATTACCCTGTCCACATATAAACCTCTCCAAAATGGTTTACATTTGGTGTGGTATTCCTCCCTGAATATGTCATACGTTCTCTACATGAGCGATGCTCCTCTAAGTATCAGAGCTATCAGACACAGATGGTAAATTCTCTGCCATTTGGAGTCATAAGCAAGAGGTTAGGGGGAAAGCATACTAATATGACAATAACTTACTAGACTATCTTTTTCCCTAAGATTTTGTGAAGTGATTTTTAAAAGTAAGAACAAAAAGCAGTTATGTAGTTCTTCTTTCTTCTTAGGGTCTTTGCTGTGGGATTGCCTACTTAGACTGGAGGCCAGCTTTCTCTTAAAAAGAAAATTATTAAGACAAATTTTATAACTGTCATCATTAGTACATGTAGGTTGGAAAATCTGTTTATAATAACAGTCTTGTGATTAGGTGTTTGTATACATTTTAGAGTCGTCCATAATGTCCATATGGACCTTCCTTTCAGATGAAATCTCATATCCATGATTTTTCCTCTTCTTTTTCATTAAGATAATGACATTGTACAGAATTTGATGCAAGCAAGAATTTTTGCTCTCTGCATTACACACAGGATATTTATAACTTGGTAGGGTATGCTACTAATTCAAAGACTGGGACAAAAGGGCCAATGATTTTGCAGACATGTAAAGTAATTCAAAGGGAAGCAGCTTTTACAGATTATGTGTAGAATTCATGCTCAGATGTATTCCTGACAAGTAGCTTTCTGGAACTGATTTTAGAGAAAACTTCCTATTAGACAGAATGATTTCCAGATATTCCCTATTGTAGCTTATTTGTATGGCCAGGAAGGAGGCTGAATTTCCCTCTACTTGTGTTGTATGGTGTGCACATTGTACTGCTTGGCAGGGAGAATCTAACTTTGCCATGGGTGGGTGTAGATCCTGCAGATGGCATGCTTCATAGGGCAAGGCCCAAACATAGGCAATAGAAGTGAGGATTCAGTCCAGAATTTTATCTTTTTGCAGAGATAGGCCTTGGGCATGCTAGGTATATTCTCTATCACTGAGGTTTGCTGAGATAGCCTTGGGCATGCTAGGTTTGTTCTCTAACATTGAGGTTTGCTGAGATAGGCCTTGGGCATGGTAGGTATGTACTCTACCACTGAGATTTGCAGAGATAGCCTTGGGCATGCTAGGTTCTCTACCATTGAGGTTTGCAGAGATAGCCTTGGGCATGCTAGGTATGTTCTCTAACATTGAGGTTTGCAGAGATAGCCTTGGACATGCTAGGTATATTCTCTATCATGGGGGTTTGCTGAGATTGGCCTTGGGCATAGTAGATGTGTACTCTACCACTGAGATTTGCAGGGATAGCCTTGGGCATGCTAGGTATATTCTCTAACATTGAGGTTTGCAGAGATAGCCTTGGGTACGCTAGGTATGTTCTCTAACATTGAGGTTTGCAGAGATAGGTCTTGGGCATGCTAGGTATGTACTCTACCACTAAGGTTTGAAAGCTACATTTACAGCTTCATAACACTTGTTCTTCTTTTTTTAAAAATGATTTTTAAATATTTTTTAAATTTTCATTTTATATTCCAACCACAGTTCTCCCTCCCACCTCTCCTGTAGTCCCTCCTGATCTCCTCCCCAGCCCAGCCCCATATACTCCTCCCGAAGGGTAAGGAATCTTGATGGAGGATCAAACCCCTCCCCTCTGCATTCATTAAGGTTGAACATGGCTTCCCAACATAGAAAATGGCCTCCCACAAGCTGGCTAATGCACCAGGGTATAGATCCTAGATTCACAGCTCTCTCTCTCTCTCTCTCTCTCTCTCTCTCTCTCTCTCTCTCTCTCTCTC
>JABTXL010004655.1:1828108-1855177 GCA_025134845.1 Neodon shergylaensis | reverse complement strand
CTCTCTCTCTCTCTCTCTCTCTCTCTCTCTCTCTCTCTCTCTCTCTCGTATTCCCCAGTTGAAAATCAAAATTTTCCTGTGAGAATATAGAATGTCCTGGGAGGTCTTTTAGGAAAGGAGGAAACTGTCATGACAGCAACAGGAATTATCTTAGGTTAGTTTGGGGGATTAACTCCATGGCAGCGCTGCAGTGACACAGGCGTCTTATCTATGTAAGAAAGAATCAGTATCAAATGATCTGCTCTAAAGTGACACCAGTTGTGAGAAACATAATGTTATACCATGGTGATTTGCTGGGAGTTCCCTTCAGGGTTAGCAGCAATTTGCTTATTTTTTTTTTTTTAACCTTAGTGCTTCATTCCACCAAATGGTGGTAGCATAGGCATTCAAGTATATATTTAAGTATAGGAGAGAGAAGATATAAATGCATGAGTCACAGAACGGTTTAGTAATGCTCATTATGTATAAGTGATGTTGTGTAATGATGCAGCCCATTGGCTTTTCTTTGTGGTGAAATATTTTGCTCAGACCCAGTGTAGACATGGTTGATTTGGAACCTATGTTTCCGAAGCCTAAAATGTCTGATCCAATCGTTTAGAATAGAAGCTCACTTTCCTCAAGGCACTTGTGGGGTTTGTGGCAAACATATAATTCCAGTGATTCAGACTGCAAACATGGCCTGATTATGTTCAGCAACAGATTTCCCAAAGCAGATGAAAATGGTAGCAACGATTGGTGTGATATTTGCTAGCAATGCAGGGAAGACATTCAGCAAGGCAGTGGAAGCAAATAGGTTGCTTGTTTTCTGACCTAACTCTGCCCTGGATTCCAACACCAACTGATACTGCTGTTATTGGCACAGCTGAGTGTGAACAGAAGATCCACAGCCCAAGTGGCCTCATCACAAGTCCCAACTGGCCAGACAAGTACCCGAGCCGGAAAGAGTGCACCTGGGAGATCAGCGCCATTCCTGGCCACCGCATCAAATTAGTAAGTGACCCCTTCCTCTTATCCTTTTATTCAACTGATTGTCCATGTCTTTCCTGTCTAGCCCACAGAGAAGGAGGAAGAATGTTTTATTTAACTGAATTAAATCAATTTTTCATGCTTTCCTTTCTACTTACAGAAAACAAATGCTTGATTTTTCAGATCAAGGTGAAAGCCATGTTCTCCGGGGCCTCTTTAAAAGGTGTTATTAAAGTTGCCATAAACTTTAAGATCTGCATCCTAATGTTACTGGTAATTATATGTACAAATGGGAGAATAAATGAAGGAATAAAAACAATAGAAATTCATCTGAAAAACAATGGACTAATCTTTCACCTAAAACAGCATAGTGTTGTCTTCTGAGTGTATAGATTCTATTTGCCGCATTGAAAAAAAAACACACTTTAAAAAATAAAATCAAGCCTGGAGATCATGGTGCATGCCTTTAATCCCAGTACTCAGGCAGCAGAGGCAGGTGAACTCTGAGTTCTAGGCCAGCCTGGTGTACAAGAGGTAGTTCCAGGACAGGCTCCAAAGCTACAGACAAACCCTGTCTCGAAAAAAAAAGATGTTTTGCATTGTCATTTGTGGGATATTAATTTACACAATCTATGACTCTCAGCATGAAAATTTATAGATCTTTATATTATACTTATAATTGTTTCAACTATTACTCTGTATGACGAATCCAAATAATGACTATAAGTTACTCTTCTTGCTGATTTTCTTTGAGTCTTGCCTGGTCATCAAATGATAGTATTGTTTAATAGAGCATAGATTCCATGTATTATAAACTCCCAGAAACCAAAGAAATGTAGAATATGACAGTGTAATTACTTTTTTACACACTCATATATAGAGGTAGCTTACAAGGCTTAGATCACCTGATCTAGGAGATGGTAAGTTAAAGAGCAGAAATACTTGAGAAAGATATTACTGATATGAAATATTTCACAGGACCAATGCATCCCAAAGGTGTATTTTAGCACTGACCTCTGTAGACTCTTTTAGTTAGTTTTTCCTATTTTATCTATAAAGTGACATTATGGGAACGTGACACTACGATGACATCAGAGATGGTGACACAAGAGTCATCGTCCTGTCATGGAGTTCTTTCCACGTGCCATGTTTGTGACAGACCTTCCAGAACCATCACTCCCCAGTCACTCTGTGGAAGGGTGTTAGGTGCTTGAGATGCCAGCGTGGCATGCACTGCCTGCCCTGCACTTACTGTCATGCTCCTGTCCAAGGTGCTGATTGACAGAATGCTTCTTTGAACCCCTTGGTACTTGTTAGAGAGCTATGCAGATAGTGGTGTTGGGAATATGGTTTATTTCTGATTGCATTCATGTGTAGAAATCAAATTTCTTTTAAAATTTTATTTCTGATAGTGTAACCTTTCTCTTTGAGCTGACTTGTTTTATGCAGTGCACAGAATACACATAGCTTCACTTTTGAAAAATATTTGTTGAACATAGAGTCAACTGTATTTCCTTTCTGTACCTTTTCAATATTGTCTCCATTGCTTTTTATAGAGTTTGAAGTTTCTTACTATTTCATTGAAGATTTTGTCTTTGATTTTTTTATACAGAGTAGTTCTTTTTTGTAGTCAGCTTCAAAATGTTCTCCTTTAAATAAAGAATTTGAAAATAATGTGCCTAAGTTTACTTGCATGTATTTAATAGTCTTATTTTGTGATCCACACTTTCCCATAAACTTCTTTGAATTTTCTTCATCTGTATGGTGGCATCTGCCATTCAATTCAAATATTTCTTCACTTAACTTTTTTGTAATGCCATGTCCCTTTATCTGAGATTGAAGTGATATAATTTATATTACTCCACAGCTCTTATATGCTTTTAATTTTTGTCAATTGCATTTTGGCTTGATTAATATTTTTCCTTTCCTGAAAATATATATATTTTACAATATATTCTGATTATGGCTTTCCCTCTCCTCACTCCTCCCAGATCTTCCCCACTTCCCTTCTAATCCAAATCCCATCCTTCTTTCCCTTTCTCAGTAGAAAACAAACAGGCATCTAAAAATAATAATAAAATAAAGTATGATAAATCAAAAAATGAAGTAGAATAGGGCAAAACAAGCAGAAGAAATGGAGCCAAAGAAAAATCACTAGAAACACATACGGAAGTAGAGACACACATTCCCACACATGAAATCCCATAAAAACACAGAACCAGAAATCATAATGTCTTTGCAACAGACATGTAAAGTTTAAAAATACATTGAAAAAGTATTATGGGACACAGAACCTCTAAAAATGCCACTTAATTCAGTTCGGTGTTGACAATCACTACTGGGCTGGGCATGGGTCATGCATGCTGGAGAGATGGCTCAGAGGTTAAGAGCATTGCCTGCTCTTCCAAAGGTCCTGAGTTCAATTCCCGGCAACCACATGGTGGCTCACAACCATCTGTAATGAGGTCTGGTGCCCTCTTCTGGCCTGCAGACATACACACAGACAGAATATTGTATACATAATAAATAAATATTAAAAAAAGAGTAGTTTATATACCCAGTGAGACTCCACTGGAGAAAACTAAATTTTTCCTTTGTGAAAAGTTGTTAACTGGAGATAGCTTCTGGGTTAGGGATGAGGGGCATGCGTCCACACTCCCTCCTAGGGCTGGGACCCATGTGTCACAGACCCTGTGTATGCTGCTGTAGTCTCTATGTTCACAGCTGCATTGGTCCTGTTTAGAAGGCATTGTTTCCTTGGTATCCTCCATCCCTTCTAGCTTTTGCAATCTTTCTGGCTCCTCTTTCTCAGTATTCTCTGAGCCCTGTGTGGGGAAGATTTTTTTCATAAAGACATGTTATTGAGGCCTGAGAGTTCTACAAAGTTCTCTCAGTCTCTGCACAGTCTCTAACTATGGATCTCTGTATTTGTTCCCATCTACATAAAGAGAAGCATCTCTGATAGTGGCTGAGCAAGACACTGACCTAAGAGTATAGTGTGAATGACTTCCGTTGAATTAGCTTCATTTTTAATGATTGCTTCTTCATTTCTTTTGTGCTTATTGAAAAAATTGTTAAGCATTATTTGTTTTACTATTTTGTATAGTATTAATATTCAACTCATGGTTATAGTTTACATCTCTGTTAGTCTGTTGGATTTCCATAATAAAATATCATAGACTGGATATCAAAATATTATATATCAAAAAATTATGTAAGTTCTCCATAGTTTTGAATACTTAAAGTCTAAGGTCAAATTGGCTGTATGGTTGGGCTTACTATGTGGTTTTCTGGTTGACCTCTCTTCTTGTCCTTTAAATGCCTACCTTTTGGATGTATTTTCACACAGTTTTGTTGTTGTTATTGGTGTATGTGTGTGCGTGCATGTGTGTATGTATATATGTATTAACTTGATATGTTATTGTGTGTATGTGCTTGTTCATGTTTAGAGGTGCATTTGTGAATGTTTCACACAGTCCACATGTGAAGATCGGAGCACTAACTTTGGGTATCATCCCTTGTCTTTCTGTTTTCTTTAAGACAGGCTGTTTTAGCTGCTGTGTATGCTGAGCTAACTGGAAAGCAAGGTGTAGGAGAGCATCCTGCTTCTGCCTCCCATATCCCCAGGAAGATAATGTGTGCACTACTTCATCTGGCTTTTAAGTGCATTCTGATTATTGGCACTCAAGTCATCAACCCATGCCATAGGTTCTTTTCCATGAGCCATCAGCTCAGCTCATATCACTTCTTCTATCAAGTTAGGAGAAACTGTGGATTCTCTTCACTGTCTTCCAAGGATGTCTGCTCAATGCCAGTAGAGCTTTACTCTTTTAAATACATTTTACATGCGTTATCTTCCTAAATGCCTCATCTTTACAACTAGTTAAAAATTTAGTCAATCCCAGAAAGGTGAACTTTAAAAAAATGCCCTTTCTATAAATGGCCAGACTGGGCTAATTCCAGAGAAAATGTGACTTACCACAGAATTTTACTACTATATTTTGTTCAAGAACTATATTTTAGTTCTAGGTTAATCCATTGAATCAATTTTGTTTGTTTTGATTCAGTGTGTGTGTGTGTGTGTGTGTGTGTGTGTAAAATGAGATAAGGGCTTGTTTTTTATTTCTATACATATATCTGGTCATTTTAGCATCATTTATCAAAGAATCCAAATTCTTTATTATGCGTTATGGACATTATCATAAAAAATAAGTTGAGCCGGGTGGTTGGGAAACACACCTTTAATTCCAGCACTCAGGAGGCAAAGGCAGGCTGATCTCTGAGTTCACAGCCTGAAATCAAGAAAATGTCCTACAAGCTTGCCTACAGTCAAGTCTCATGGTTTCTTAATTGATGGTTTCTCAGTTAAGAGTCCTTCTTCCCAAACCAGGTCAGTCTATGTCAAGAGAACACAAAAGTAACCAATCCAACCTGGTAGGAATGGTTTTCAGACACCAATGTCCCTAAATACCAATTTATTCTCTTACAGTAACATCGTTCTTGTAATTCAGAGGTAAATTTAGTTTCCTGGTTAATAAAGAATCTGGCTAGAGTTGAGCCATTTTTTCTTTTAGTGGTTTCTTACCAGTTCTGCACTGATACTAAGAACGTGGATGTGTGCCCAGTTGTAACAGGCTGATTGAATACTGTCTCATGAGAGGCATGAAATCAGAAAGCTCGATAGCTACATTGACAAGAACTTTCAGGGTGAGATTGTCTGTAAACATGAGAAGGTGGCTAATGAAAGAATTGGCAGATGTAATCAAGCATCTAGACACCAACTGAGCCACTTCTGCCTCCCAAGCACTGGGTCTACTTTATTGTACTCCAGCCCTGGAAAATGCTAAATTCACTTCATAGCACGTCCCCACTTGCTGACTGACTGCTTTACATCCTGCACTCTAGGATAAATAATTTCCACTACTGACTCCTTATTCACTGACCTTCCCTACACAGTACCGATTTACAGTGAGATTCTTTGCATTATATTTGATCTTATTTTTTTTGTATTTTTTGTAGCTTTTGGTTGCATGAAGTGAACATTACTCTCAACTCATAGTGATCATAATAAACAATTTCATCCATATTTGTATTAATCTTTCAACAGGGTGCAATGGGATAACTTGTAGAGAGAGTGTCCCCCTTCTCCTCTCCTCTCCTCTCCTCTCCTCTCCTCTCCTCTCCTCTCCTCTCCTCTTCTCTTCTTTCTCTTTCTCTTTCTCTCTTTCTCTTATTGATCTTTTTAGTATCTCTATTTCTTCCTCTTGTTTCTGTAAATGAAGGTTTCTCTGTCCTGTACCATCCCATAGACACTTTTAGATAATCTTTCAGAGGCTTAATATTAATTACAGAATGCTTAGCAGAACAGCTCAGGCTTATTACTAACTAGCTCTTACCTTTAAATTTACCCATATTTAATTAGTCTATGTTTTGCCATGCATCTTGTGGCTTTACCTGTGCTCCAATACCTCTTGTTCCTCTGGCAACTGGCTGACAGCTTCTTGACCAAGCCCTTCTTTTCTCTTTATCTCTGTTTGTTTCTCCCCTAACTGTATTATGCCTGGTTATCCGTCAATTCAGTTTTTATTGTCAACCAGTGAGAGCACCATATATTCAAAGCATATGGAAGGGTTATCCCACAGCACACTTCCTGCTTAGTATAATTGCTTCTATCTTGTTTTCTATTCCAAAGTCAGAAAATGGAATCTAGTTTAGTGTGGAATATTTAAGCTATGTTGCACAATCTCAGAAAGAAAAAAAAAACACACCCTTTCTCATATGTAGAATCTAACCAATAATATATGTAAGCAAGTATATAAGGGGGCCAAGTATAACATGAAGAGAAGGGGAAAATATGAAGTGATTCAGGACTAAATGCAGGCAAGGGTCACAGGTTATGAAAGAGGATGTAGAGCTAATGGCTTCTCTAGTTCTAATTCTGCCTTAGTTTCTGGTTTTGGTGGTGGATAAGTGTATTAAAAAGCTCCAATACTAAAAATATAAGATTTATTGTGAAGCTCCACAGCTTCCTTTCTGAATGGCTAGTCTGGTTTTCATTTGTTTGCAAGTTCATTTTATAAATCCGTAAAATTAAAAATAGTTAACAGTAGTTGAATAGGCTGCTAGCCTGCTTAGTCATTTCATATCATGTGAGTCAGCCTTCTGTATCTTGACGAGCTCAAAATGAGAAAGGTTATTTTGGTCCATAGTTACAGGGGTGAGTCCATGACGGATGGGCTGTATTATGTGACGTGTGACAGAGAAATTCATGATAGGAGTTCAAGATTCAAGGGATTCATCGGACAAACACTGCACAGCTCATGGTCATATGAGAGGAAGGGCTGAAGGAATTAGCATGCCCATAATGACATAAAGACCGTCTGTTGAGTCATTTCTTCCAGGATCTCCACCACAGACCAACTTTGTGTCTCTGGGTCAAAATCTGTGACGTACAGCATTTGTAGGATACCTGAGCTCTGTGCAGCATAACAGTTACACGGACATCTCGTGTTTACCCTTATGCTTGTACTGGGGGCAGATATCATGTGACATCCATTTATAATGATGTGCCCTCTGGATTAATTCCCGTGTTTGCCATGGGCAGGTTTTATTGACAGGTGATTCGTTCTCAAGAGAAGTTTCTGAATGATGCGTTGCTAGTGAAAAGTTTCCTTCTTCCTAAACAGGCCTTCAGTGAGTTTGAAGTTGAGCAGCATCAAGAATGTGCGTATGATCACTTGGAAGTTTTTGATGGAGACACAGAGAAGTCGCCAATCCTTGGTCGGCTATGTGGCAACAAGATACCAGATCCCCTCACAGCTACTGGGAATCAAATGTTTCTTCGGTTTATTTCTGATGCCTCTGTTCAAAGAAAAGGATTTCAAGCCACTCATTCGACAGGTCAGCCTTTTACCTTTGTGCTTTTCTTCTTAGGAAACACTTATTGAAATTTAATTTTTAAATTTGCCTGTAAACAAATGGTTTTTTAACACACACACACACACACAAACACTCCACTATTTTTTCTCTCTTCTATTACTCTTTTGTGTTGGGTATGTGCATGTACATGAATAGAATTACATGAAGTCATAAGTGTAGCTGGCCTTCTAGCTTCATTTCTGTTGCTGTGACTTTGACAAAAAAGTGACTATGGGGAGACAGAACTTTGACCCGCAATTCCACATACTTCTCATTACTGAGAAGTCAAGGCAGGAACTCAAAGCAGCTAGCTACATTCCCACTTGAGAACAGAGAGAAGAAATGCATGCATACTTATTCATGCACAGCCTCCTCTTTAGAGTTAGTCAGGCCAGGATCCCCTATCTAGAAAATGATGTAACCACAGTGGATTGGCTTGTCCAATATCTTTAACAGGCAAACCAAGGGGTCAACTTGACCTAGGCAATCCCTTGCTGAGACGTCCTTCCAGGTGATTCTATTTTGTCTCAGGTTGCTAATTAAAAGTAAAATGTCACAACTGGTAAAAAAAATTCTATTGAAAGGTGTTATATGAAGTATTTGGAAAACTATTCAATATCTACATTGATACCTTTGCAGGAGTTGAAGATTCATAGAAGAAATATAAATCAACAAACAATAATAAAATTATTATACTAAACTTCAGTTTGATTTATTAACAGTATAAAATGAGGAAGTAGAAACACCTCTAAATTCATGTGTAATTAATTTTGTGACTGATTTTAGAAGCTTCACTGGCATGTCACCTTTAAAAGATAGGAAGCTGAATCTTGATATTAAAAATGTTATTTCATTCATGAAGCTGTTTTTTTTTTTTTTAGCTAGATTTGCCTTAGCAAATGTCTTGTTAAGGACTTTTGAATTTATTTTTTTTTAACAGATTGTCATTTCCCTCTAACTTGTTCTTTGGTGTGCAATATGATTCTTTTCCCTAATCCTTATTTTTTGCTGTTTAAGGAAAAGTTTACTTTAGACAAGTGTAAATATGTGAAGTTAAAATAAATAATATGAAATTATTCATACTCTGTGGTCAATTTAAATATGTGTTACATAACATAATCTAAGTAATATTACCTTTTTCCTTTCAGAGTTTGTGAAAAAAGTTAATCATAGTTATTTGTAAAGTCACTGAGCTTATACTGCCACCTTGTGGCCATTCTGAGAACTGACGGTTTGAGACTATAGTGCAATGTAAGAGAATAATAATATTTAATTATTCCTCACACAGTTATTAATACTACGGCTTTAGGAAAACAGACTATAGACATTGTCTATTAATTTTCTATACATTATTATTTTACATATATTCTTGTTAACTTGCCAGGTATTCAAGGTGTGGAAAAAATTGATGTTCCATTACCTCGATAGAATTTTCCTGATGAGTCAGTGGTTTTAAACACACACACACATGCACACACACACACATGCACACACACATATGTGTGTGTGTGCATGTGTGTGTGTATGTGTTGTGTATCTTGAGGTTATTGACAGTTGTAAAACCCCTAGTATAATTTGTGACTTTTACCCGTGTACTCTATTTCTTATCAAATATTCAGTATACATAAGATCTCTCAAACTACCTTAGGTCAACAGTATTGTCTTCATTGTGCAGACCAAATTGTATTTGTGGATGATTGATTAACTATGGAAGTTTGCAACACATTGTCTAGCCATGAGTTTACTCCCATTTTGACCATCTCCAAAGCTAATACATTCCTCTTTAGAGGATTTTATCAATTTAAATCTCTAGAATTGAGACAGAAATGAACGCAAACTGTCATTGCTACTTAAAGCAGTAGGTAAAGATTGAATACTTGGTTTTAATTACATAAATGTAATGGAAGGCCTATTTTATTCCCTCTTTTCAGTTCACATCTACTCAAATATCCCCGTGACTAACCTCATTCAAACGTTAGAGTGAAAATGGTTTCAAGCCACTTCAGACAAGAGAAATCTGGAGCTAAACGTTAAATGCCAACTGAAGCAGCACAGAAATTGGTGGCAATTATCATTAGAATCCTTGGTTCCCCACTTCTGCTCGTTTATTCTGATCAATACTCGTGCTATGGGTTCATATTCGCCTTTCCTGTTACTTATAAACTTAGACTTTCAAATAATGAGCGATCTTGGAGCTTTCTGGCTGGATTTCGTCTGTGCTGTGCACAATAGCCCCTCCGATAACCTAGCCTCCTGGTCCACCTGCTGTAGACATCTCCTTGTACAGCATCCTATCTTTTAAGTTCAGTTCCATAGCTTTCTACCAACATGTATTTTGACATTTGCTCCTGACAACGAGAAATTGTCAAATATTAGGTTGACCTGAGTTTGAATAACGAGAAAAAGTAAAAAAAAAAAACAATGAATTGCCCTCATGATATATCTTATTTTATGATGATGAATTTTTCTCTGAGCATATAAATTTCATACCACTGGTGTACATAATATCCAATAATAATATTTTAAAACTCTTACCTGGTAGACACCACTTCCTTTATGGGTTTAAAGATTAGACCATTGTTTTTGTATTTATTAGTATAAACAGAGATTTATGAGCACCAAGAAATGACTAAACCTGGTGAACAAGAATAAACCCTTTTTTTAGTACTCTAGATTATTCTTAAACCTCACATTGTATCACGTGTAGTAAAACAGGAATTGACAACTTTGTTATGCTTAAGTTCATAAGCCTTCAAGTGTCTTTTCACATTTTGTCTTAATATTTTACTCTTAACTCTCCTTCCAGTCTGAGACTGACAGAGGAGTGTAGCCTTCCACATAAACACATAAACACCCTCCATGTCTCTGCCACCCAGAATCCAGTTCTTCCTGACCCATAGAGTCATTGTAGTTAAAGTGCTGACAGGTTTTAAAGCTTGGAAACCATGTCAACCTATCAGTTACATAGAACTTTGATAATAGGTATTTATTAAATCAAAAACTTCAGCCCACTGGTTCACATAATTATACTTTGAAATCAACTGTATTTTTAAAATTCATTTATTCTCATTATATATATATAACTGTTTGGCCTGTATACATGTATGCGTACCACATGCATGTCTGGTGCCTGTTCAGGGTAGAACAGGGTATCAGATGCCCTAGAACTAGAGTTACAGAAGATTGTGAGCTACCTTGTGGGTGCTTGAAATTGAATCCATATTATCTAGAACAGCAGTCAGTACTCTTATCTACTGAATCATTTATAGCCCTAAACCAGAAGTATTTTTCACATGGTGTTTTACTTAATTTTCTTAGTGCTGAGGGTTGTCAAAGATGCTGGGAAAACTCTCAGGGGCTGGCGAACTTACTTTCCCCCAACATTATTGCATCTCATTCTGTATCACTATGTTTACAGGTACATTTGTTGGCAGGCAATTAGGTCTCCTGATGCTTCTATTTAATATCTATTATAAAAAATTAGGGGTCCTGACCACAATGAACTTCTAAACAGTTTCTGGATCACCTCTATCTTTAAGTTAGACAAGATAAAAGACTTTGCTATCACAGCTCTATTTCCTTGATGCAATTTCCATGGGTGACAATCACATCCCAAATGCTGCATCTGGAAACAGGAGTCAGAGATTGGTTACACTCCACGTGGAAGTTCACCAAGCTTATTCATTTCCTTTTTCTTTTTTCTTTTTTTTTTCAGAGTGTGGTGGTCGATTGAAGGCAGAGCGCAAACCCAGAGACTTGTATTCCCATGCTCAGTTTGGTGATAATAACTACCCAGGACAAGTTGACTGTGAATGGTTGTTAGTTTCAGAACGAGACTCTCGACTTGAGCTGTCCTTCCAGATGTTTGAAGTAGAAGAAGAAGCTGACTGTGGCTATGACTATGTTGAAATCTTTGATGGTCTCAACTCAAAAGCTGTGGGGCTTGGTAGATTCTGTGGATCTGGGGTAAGTTCATTACCAACAGAATTCCGTAGTCAATTTCTTGTAAATTAGTGGCTTGTGCATATAATATTTACAAATCGGAAACATTCTTGAAATAATTATTCATGTTGCATTATTATCAATGTCTTGACAAAAATAAACATGACTCTTCTTTCTTCCTGTTTCTCCATTTCTATTAATTTTACATTATAATTTACACGAGTAGATGAACTTAGTTGTTCTAGTTTCTTGTCCCTTTCCGTATTCTAACTTTTCATTGTGCAATAAATATTCAAATGCTTAATAATCTAAAAACAACATATCTTAATACACAGCCTTGTCAATGTTGTTTTTTCCTAAATTAAATCATAAGAGAAAGGAAAGAAAAGTCATATTGCTTCAGATCTCATTCTCTTCTTTAGAAATCCCTCTGGTCAGAGCACCAGGGTCAGCTATTCATGCTGCTCCAGCCGTGCCGAATGCTGCTCCACTCTTCTGCATGCACAGATGGAGTTCAGAGACAGACGGTGGGGAGGTCACATGAGACAATGGAATGAGAAACACTTATGGTTTTCCTTATTTCCCCTGGGACACACTGCACTCAAATCAAAGCTCTTCTGAATGTGTATTTTGCATGAAATGACAATAGAGACAACTTTCTGGGTATCAAAACCTATTTATGAATTAAATAATAATAATATCAAAGTTGTACCCAAGAAACACTTGAAACAAAAATATTCTTTAGAATTAATTTGATCACTAAAAGAGGGAGAAAGGAAATATTTAGATTCTACAATTGGCTCAGTTCATAATAAGCACTTAAGAAATAAATATCTCTCTACTGTTTTGTAATCTCTGTTGTTTACAATATAATTCAAAGGAGCATGAATTAAAGGCTTTTTTTAAGAGACCAGGTTTTAGTGGAAATTCTGGAATTTAGAAGTGAACTAAAATATCCTTTATGAGATTTCAGTATTGCACTTCTTTCCTAAATATCACGTGAAAAGAAATTTAGCATAACTTCTTTCCTAGGTTCTTGCATGGACTGAATTATTAGAACATGTGCATAACATTGATGAAATAATTTCTTAGTTTATGATTCATTAGTTTCTGTTTCATTTGCTTTCTTTTCAGCCACCAGAAGAAATCTACTCAATTGGAGGTGCAGTATTAATTCATTTTCACACAGACGACACTATCAACAAGAAAGGATTTTATATAAGATACAAAAGTATAAGGTACCCAGAGACTATGCATGTTGAGAACTAATGCGGACCCTCTCTCAGAACAAAAAGGAATGAGTATAAGGAAAGAAGACATTTTTAAAATTGACAATATTAGTACAAATGTTTTATATAATGAGTTTGAACAAAAGAGAACCGCAAGACTAGAGTTATCTCTGGAATGAAAGCGAACTTTCCAGAAAATCAGGAGGTTTGAAAGTCATGCCTGGTGATTAATAAAGGTTGTGGAAGGCTATCACATGCTTCAAGGAAGATTAACAGCTTGAAATATATGCCTCACACTTTGGACAGTTTACTTCAGGGGCTATGATTCTCTGGAGTGGTTTCTTGACTACTTTTTCAAGATCTGAGGACATACAATTATCAAGCAGATCGTAACTTGGAAACCTACTTCTTGGGTATTAGCAGGTTTGCTTAGACATTGTTGGTCAGTCCCAGTGTAAGCCAAATCCGTGTAAGGTGATGTGGAATAGCGGTCTTTGGAAGGTGGCTTGTCCTTTAAATGTAGGTGTGTGTGTGTGTGTGCGTGCATGCGTGCGTGCGTGTGTGTGTGTGTTTGTGTTTGGAAACTGGAATATTTCATCTTCATTATTTTCAAATGTGGGCCAGCTTAACCTCTTCATAAGAATGATTTTGTGACCACTTTGTTGAATCCATGTCATGGGAAGTCTGTAGTGTTTGTAATGCAGTTAATCTCTTGATATCATATTCATTACTGAATCACATCCAGTTCACTAGTAAATTCATTTCTCGTTGGGGAAGTACTGAATAGTCATACCAAACCGAAGAAACCCGCCATGTCTTATGAACCTTTAAGGAAAACTCCTACGAGGTGTGTGCAGCCATCTTCCAAATGACTGCCTGTATGGATATTACTCCAGTTACTACTACTGCTGCTATGATCTTTCTTTTATTGTTTGTGTGTTGATGTATTATTGTTATGGTTATTGTTATTGTTGTTATTACTGTATTTAAAAATGATCAGATGAAGTGGAAGCAGAGTTTGAGAGACATGAAATCGTTCTCCCTTTTTGTTCTCTTCTTGCGATTCAGTTTAAAAAATACAATATTGGGTGGAAAATGATTTGTTTCTGAAATGTTTCCTATGGTGCTATTCCATAAACATTAAAACAGCAACAACATGTTTCTGACCTTTGAGCCAAATGCCTGTATACTCTGAATGCCTCCCTGTATGTGGCTGGAAAAGAAAATTACAGACTTTTTAAATATATCAAGAGTGTATCATGATGAGGACAAAGTTTGTTTTGTGGAACAACTACTTCCAATGCCTTAGAATTCTTGCTCATAATCCATCAAATCTCCTTAAAGGCACACCTCTTGAAATGTTGGCCATCAGAGCATACGTTAATCACCAACTCCAAAAAAATTCATTTCCATAACAATGATGTTGGATTCATATAGATACATTTGCATATGTACATCCTAACCTGCTTTGTTGTAGAAAATGTAATTTTAGGATAAATGTTTTGCTTTATTGCCCTGTGTGTTTTTTTATATTAATGTATGTATATGTGAGACTTTGAGTGAGTATGTCTGTTAGAAGATGAAGCGCTATGGGTGGTTGAGAAGTTTAATTCTGTGTGCCAAGCTGTGCTAGAACCATGTTTGAAGTAGCACCCTATAAAGTTTCATAGATATCTAATGGAGAGTTCTAATCATCATCAGTCCCATCAAAGAAAGGTTCCTTCCCTTAGATGATCTATTTTGAATTTTTTTTATGTTGCTGTGCAAAGGAGCATTTTTTTTTTCTCAATTGTCCACAAACTCTCATTGTCCGGGAAATAAAAGGGGTAATATTTTGTTATTTTTACAAAATTAAACTCTGCATCTAGATATAACTCTTTATTTCTTTTCTCAATTTTCCCTTGAGCAATCTTTTTCTACTTATGACTTGCAAAATGTAAATACAGTTTTTGAACCAACGTTTGGATCTCATTGAATGTTGCCTTCAGAATATGTATGTGTTGCCTGGAATGTGGATGAGCCACTCAGTGGAGATGATTTGCTCTGATAACTACTTCCATATTTTATCACTCATCCTCACCCGGCTGAGATATGCCCACAATGTGGAAGAGGAGAGAAAAAGACACTCACCTGAAAGTGTTTTGCACTGCTCAGGGCCCTGTGTAGGCATGAACTAGCTCCTAAACTCCATGCATGCTACTCTTTAGTGATCGCTGAAATAGACCATGAGGTGCAGAAAATGAGAGCTAATGATAGGTTGCTTCCCAAGATAATAGATGAAGGTAGATATAGAAACTCAGTCTGTGTGCTATCAGAAGTCTGTGCTGACTCTACAACAAGATTTGATCCCGTTACACATGAACAGTAGGATTTTTAAATTATGAAGTGTTTTCCCACAAAACAAATTTCAGGTGCGAATTAGATTGTTTGTGGTTGGTGGTAACGTTTTTCTTTCGGCAACGGCATGGAGATTAGAATGTCAACTGCACAAATACGTCCTTATGCAACAAAATTCTACTAAAAGTTAAAATGACACTGTAGCTTGGTGTTAGTGAGCTTTTTATTAAAATTACTATATTAAATTATTTATGTGTCATTGTGGGGAAGATATAGCTATTTTAAGGAATAGCCCAGAAACTCCAATTGATACTCAATAAGCCAAAATGAACTAAGCTTGAGACAGCTAGGACATTGTAGAAAGTCTGATGTAATAGTTTAGATCATTGACATAGATATTAACTTTATTGTGACCTTGTTTCGGAAATTAGACAGTAACAGATTATTTTTTAATTCAAGTCAGTATTTGCCTTAAATGTGTTGTTAAATGAAACTAGAGACACCATCATTGTTGTTTTGCTCCTAAGTATTATTGTTCTAGCATTTTATTAAATTAATTTTGTAAATTATTTTATACCTCTACAATATGTTTGTTGTGCTTTATATTTGCAAAGTTTCTGAATACCTTATGATTTTCTGTACAGACACAGTAGAAAACTACCTTTTTAAAGATTATTTTATTATGTTTATTACGAAGAGAAACCCAATACTGACTTCAACTAGTTGTACAAAACATTTTAAGAGAAATAAATGAGGGCTGATCAGATCAGTCAGCAGGAAGCTTTGCTGGACCCAAAGCTGAGGATGTAAGTTGGCTTCTGAGGACTACATGGAAAGAGAGAAGTGAAACCTGAAGTTGTTTTCTAACCTCCATGCATACCCTTCAGCATGGGTTTACCCATATGTGCACTCAAACATCCACAAATATGCATGCTCACAATGCATGCATGCACACATGCAAATAAACATTTATAAAATGTTTAAAGCAATAAATAGTAGGGAACCAGAAAGTCCGTACCCATATCGCTTCTGGCTGACTTTGTGCTATCCTGCACTAATTTTATTTTTTTTTTTTATGTAGCATGGTGTTAAATTCAAATTTTGTGCACTTTTGTTCTTAGAATAAGAACTTGTTCTGTTTTAGTGGTGTTTTAATTGTAGGATATTTTAGGGTAAGCTTCAAATGCCAATTTTTCTGTTATATAGAAACCTCAGTAGTATCTAATAATTTTTCAAGATGTTGAAATTTATTTTAGGAGCTCTAAGTTTTTTATTTATTAGAACTTCATCTATGTATTACATTAAATAGCTTATACCCAAAGCAATTATGAAAAGAATTGGAAGCTTTAATGATGATAACTTGAATTTTTGAAAACCTTTGATTCTGATTTTGAAAGAGCATGGAAAAAGGAAAACAGGAAAATTTATTTCCTCCTAAATATTTACAAATTAAATTGTGGTAATACCTTCTATTTTATCAGAACAAATATATAACATAAGCTTATCACAAAGATAAGAGCTCTGTTAATGTAGTATTGGGGCTTCTTAATGTTTCAAGGCAGGGTAAATGGAACCCAAAGATATTAACCTCCGGTCTTTGATTAACATTAATATATAATTTAGAAACATTGTCATTAGCATAAGAAAAAGTGATAGAAAGTCCAGCTCTAATGCAATGTGAAATATTATAGTTTCTAAGAGTTCACTTCCATCAACTGTTTTCACTGCCTAACTTCAACCTTTTCATTATCCTCCAGTGTACTGATCCTGAATCCATGAATATTATGTCTCAGTCATGATATCCTGGTTTAGGGGCTAGTGCAGGAAATTTAAAGCAATCTCAGGGCCCTGAGTATAATTTACTAAATATAACTTCTCCTCCTTAAATAATTCAAGAAGAAATAAAATAACAGAATAAATACTGACCTGTAACTTTAAAACACTTGTGGAAATATGCTTGAATTTAAAATAAATTGAGCCTAAAAAAAGCCTGAAAGATATCAATACCCCAAAAGAATGATGTGGCTATGTCGTCCTCACAGTGGGCCTTGTGTTCCTAGGTTGAAGTTAGTGGTGGAATTATTTAAGTTATGTGTCATTTTTATACAAATACAAGTTGTGACTTTTCCAGTCTAACCTCACTTTCTTCTGTCTGCCTGTAATATCCATACAGCCGGAAGATTCATTTGTTTTAGCATTTCAAAATTTCAGTCTACACTCAAATAAAAATGACAACTAATCATCCTATACTGACATCCACTAGCATAAATAAACTTTCACCAATTCAGTGTATTTTATAAATAGATTTGAAAAGCCAATGATGGTGATGTGATTGAATAACACTAAAGGATGATTCTCTAAGTCATTAGTTTCATAATTAACCTAAGAGTGGATCTGTCCAGAGCATTACTACAATTGTTTTGGCTTAGCAATTTTAGAAAATTAAATAACATTTTCAATAAAATGAGAAAGTGAACATATATTCCTTCATAGTATTTTTATGTTAGAATTGGTTCCTAACAAAATCACAAGCCAGCACTAATGAAATGAATCTGGGTGTCTAAGGGGTTTATTAGAGGAATTTTCTTAAATTTTATCTAAGGAGGATGATTGCTTTTGAAGCAAATGAAGTGAAAGAATCATACATAATATATCTCTTATCTTTAAAAAAAGTCTCCACAAATGAATGAATGGGTATTTCTTAGAGACCTATGCTAAACATTAAGTACCTTTCAGGCAAGCTTTTTTTTTTAGAATTCTAATAAGTATACCAAATATGCTTTTGCATTGTTTATTTATTGCTGTTTTTATTTCCTGAGATTAAATAATCATTCATAATAAGTCATGTTTTCTCCCGAACAAAAGACATATAATGATCACATATTGTTTGCTTATATATTTTCTATTTATTCATTCAGTCAGCAAATATTTGCCTAATACTTGCTACTGCACCAAGTATTAAACAGACTGCTTCCACTTAAGGTAAAATAAGTCACAATTTCTCCTCTGATGAAATTTAAATTTTAATTAGAGAGACATGTATTTGTTTTGTTAAAAAATAAGCCCCCAATGTGAAAAATTATAAAAACAGTACATATGTATGTTCCCTAGTATCATTTTGGTGACATTTCCAAATTAACGTAGTCCCTATTTTGAGAACAGCATTAACATATATATTCTTTCCTTAGCCTTGATTTTACAACGAAGAATTTAAACAAATTCAGTTGTTTTTTAAAAATAGTTATTTTCATTTCAGTTATTGTACTTTCAATCATCTAAATTGTTTATTCTCAAGTTGGATAATAGGTTACCTTTGTAAATATAAATCAAAAGTAATGGTTACAGGAACCGGCTGTTGTTCCTGTAATGTGTACATTGAGGTCCATAATTCAGGACACTGTGAATAGCAGCCTGGGCTACATAGAAACACCCGGTCTCAGAAATAAATCAAGCACAGTGTAATGCCTGCACCATTCATTAGGATCCATATTGAAATGCCAGAAACACATGATCATAATCAAATATCACTTAATGTGTCAAAACAAAGCTTTTCATTTGTAGGGCATCCCTCATGGTCAAATCTATGCAATTTAAATACTGCAAAGTACTTTGCAGAGACTAGCAAACAGCGTGACAGCACGGAAATTCCTCCATAGTAAACAGAAATGAATCTGCACTGGACAGCTGCTAGAACGTGAGGGTATTCTTGCTTATTGATTGACAATGCCACACCTGAGTGCATCAATGCTCCTGTACTCATGCCTGGGATTGATGAAGCCAAATAACTGCTTCCCTGGGGATTGTGGGGGCAGTGAAGCCTGCAGGAACCTCAGACACACCAGAATCAGAAACATCTTTTTCCAAAAGTACCCCCTCCAGGGCTCTGCATTGATGAAGCTCTTCACACAGCAAAGGGCTAACTTTGTTTCCACAGAAAGTAACAAAAATAATACTCAGAAGAGAATAGACAACTGGTATATATATATATATATATACACACATATATATACATATTTACATAATATACACATATATTCTTACTATATGTGTATATTATGTAAATCATTTTGTGACATTTCACTTTTAAAATTTTTAGTACAGAATTAAATATTAACCACACTTACTAAAAACAACATGAGTATGACATAAAATTTTCAAAACTAAAAATGCCCAGCTAGAAGGTACATTTACTTCCTCCTGTTTTCTACCTGTTTTGTTCGTTTTCTGATCACCTTCACAAAGCTGGAGTTATCTGAGAAGGAGGAATCTTGACTGAGATAGTATCCATATTAACTTGGCCTGTGGTCAAGCCCATTGGGGGCATTTTCTTGAGGTAGGTTGATGTGGAAAGATGCAGCCCACAGTAAACAATGCCGTCTTTGGACAGGTGGTCTTGTGTTGTGCAGGAAAGCAAACTGAACAAATTAGAGGAACCAAACCAGTAAGCCCTATTTTTTTCTGAGCTTTGCTTCAGTTACTGCTTTGAGTTCTTTCCTTGACTTCTTTTTACCACAACTATAAGTGGCAATAAGCCCTTTCCTCCCTGAGTTTCAGCTTTTGGTCACGGTTTTTATCACAACAGTTGAAA
This sequence comes from Neodon shergylaensis, assembly GCA_025134845.1. Lineage (NCBI taxonomy): Eukaryota > Metazoa > Chordata > Mammalia > Rodentia > Cricetidae > Neodon > Neodon shergylaensis. Next base: position 1,835,197 of record JABTXL010004655.1, on the reverse strand, counting down.
CTAAAGTTAACACATAATCTTAGGTTTTTCTACTTGAAATGTTGGGGCATGTTACTTAAAAAATTCTTTGATAGATTCCTAAACAAGGGAGTGCATGTACCCTCTTAAAGGTCAGGACAGTGTTGTAGAAGAGGCTGCTAGTTTATTTTCCCACTGCCTGGTAGTTCAGACCCAAAATAACCACAACAAAACTATATTATTTAAATCAACGCTTGGCCTATTCACTCTATCTTCTTATTGGCTAACTCTTACATCTTAATTTAACCCATCTCAATTAATCTGTGCCTCACCATGAGGTTGTGGCCTACCAGCAAAGTTTCAACACTTCTGTTTCCAGCAGCGGCTACATGGCTTCTCCTTGACTATGCCTTCCTTCTCCTAGCATTCAGTTTAGTTTTCCCCATCTACCTAAGTTCTTCCCTATCAGCAGGCCAAGGCAATTTCTTTATTCACTGATGATATTTATAGCATACAGATGGGAGTCCCACATCACCTCCCCCTTTCTGTTTAAATGAAAATGGAAGGTTTTAACTTTAACATAGTAAAATTACATATAACAAAACAGGTATCAAACAAGAATCACAGTTACAATATTTATATCTACTTTATCTTTTATCATAACTAAGGAAAGCTATATTATTACTATCTATTCTTCAACTCCATCAAAGACTTGAGAAGAATGTGATATTGCCTAGGGAAACAGGAAGTGCATTGTAAACAATTCCCAAAACTCTAGAATTGACAGAGACATCTCACTGCCTGAATAGTCACCCAAAGTTCTTCTGTACCACTGGGGCATCTAATCTTCAGCTCATAGACCCATTGCATCCAGCAAACTTTTCCATGAAGCAGGAAATTTCAAAGATAGTTCTACATATATTGGTAGTTTGTTAGTCACTTTCTTCTGTGTCCTGCAGAATGTCTAGCAGACTCTTTGATGAAGCAGGAACCCTGAAGAATTATCTCACAAGTTCAGCAGTCATTTCCCTGTGGGTCCTGGATTTCCAGTTCATGCAGCATACCATCAAGCAGTCCAGGCAAAAGCAGTTTCTTGAGCAAATGGCTAACAAACTCAATAAGGAATCTTTTCAAAGCCAATCTTCCTTCTGAAGTAATTGGTGCTGCTGGAAGCAGATGTGTCTCTTCATGAAAAGTCCTGAGTTCTTAAAACATTTAAATGACATATTCTGTAGTCTTTGAAAGGTTTGAAGAATGCCTATCTATCAAAAATACATGTCTGTACATCCAGAAAATCTAACTCACATGACTACAAACTTGACTATTATAGATGATTATCTATTAACCCATATTTTTAATTATACAATGCATTTTTAAATGAGATACACAAACACAATACCTTAATCATGAGCAGGTATGTATATACATATATATGTATACAATATAACAAAACTGACCTTAAATTTGTATGAATAAACCAAGATCTATACCCATGCAAATCTTTATAGCACATCTCCCTTCAAATATAAACAAACATTTATAAACAATATTTGGGAATATGAGCATAGTTCTCTCCAAACTGCTTCTTGCTTTTGGTTGGGTGAAGTAATTTTTGGGGATATTCATTGTGACCTTTCAAGGCATCTTGGTCCATCAAACCACATGGTCTAGAAGAAATCCACAGGTTCTCATCTTCTGTGGAAAAAAAAAGCAGAACCTCTTTTTCAAGGCAACATATCCTTAGGCCCAAATTTGGAAGTCATGATACCTTTAGAACTTACATTGCTTTAGCTTAGCATCCCATACAATGAAATGTCTCTCTATGTTTAGCTCCTTCACAGTCAAAAAATTTAAAGAAAATATAATAATATACATAATCAAGACTCTCTTTGTATTCTTTGTCTTTATGTGGCTTATTATTTATTTTTACGCTATTACTTTTTAACATTTATTTTATTATTTTTGCTCTTTTAATCTATGACTGTTTGTACTCTGTCTCTTTAATGACTTTGTTTTTTTTTTTAAAAAAAACTGTTTACTTCTTTTTATAACTCCCTATACTCTTTTTCTTTTCTCATCCAAGCCTACATACATTTATCCAACACTGTGACTCATTTAAAGGTCCATATCTGTCTGAATCTGTCTTTATTGCAAATCTGTAAATGTTTTTGGATCAGAAGTGTTTCTTAAAATGCTAAGCCCTTCTTATAAACTTAAGCAGTGCCATTGCTAGGGGAAATATGGTACTGCTTGCTTGCCTTGCCCAGTCCAGCATGATGGGGCAGAGGTCTGTTTAGCACAAGTCATGCTTACAATTCCGTTTTCATGCACATAGTAGGTCTATGTTGCCACTAAGCAAGTTGTAGCACATTTCTCACAAACCCCATTTAAATGTTCTGCCTTTTCAAAGAGCCAGAGGTTGCACTGGCAGCACAACCCAGAAAGCTAGCATTTCAAAACTGTGCAGCTTTTTTGTTTTGTTTTGTTTTGTTTTGTTTGCCACTGCTTAATCAGGAAAATCTCCCCTAAAGGACCTGTGGTGTTAAGCCATGCTTAACTCTGTTTTTTTCTTTTTTCTTTTTACTTTTTTTTTTTTTGCATAGAACTCCTTCCCAAACTCTCTCAGGTTTTAAGTGGATTTTACTTAACCACATTGGGTGCCATTTTGTTGTGAGTAGAGGCCGCTTGTTTATTTCCCGGCTGCCTGGCAGCTTAGACCTAAAATAATCACACAGAAACTATATTATTTAAATCACTGCTTGGCCTATTAGCTCTAGCTTCTTATTGGCTAACTCTTACATCATAATTTAACCAATCTCCATTAGTCTGTGCATTATGACTAATGCACAGTGGCCTACCAGCAAAGTTTCAGCACATTTGTCTCCAGCAGTGGCACATGGCTTCTTCCTGACTCTACCTCCTTTTTCCCAGCATTCAGTTTAATTTTCCCTGCCTGCCTACATTCTGCCCTATCAACAGGTCAAGGCAATTTTTTTTATTTACCAATGGTATTCACAGCATGCAAAAGGGAGTCCCACATCAGGACAGGACTTCTATAGCAAATGAAACTGGCTTGGGAAAGGGATCCGAGGGGTAGAACAAACTAACTGACTCAGGCATGTTTTATCTGCATATTTCTTTATTCCTTAAGGAAAGATATAAAAAGGGAGAAGAAGAAAAAGTATAGGGATAAAGACATCAAGCATAAAACATCAGATTTAAAAAGTGGTAAAAATAGTGGGGCACAAGGGTGAAAAGTTTCTGCACCTCAATAAGCCTCTCTACCCATGCAATAACCCAAATCAGACAAAATCAAACTGAATTAGAAAAAGCCCAAATTTAATGGATACCAGTGCTCCCGGATAGCTTTCCAGTCCCCCAGAGAGGAAACGGGGAAGAAAGACTGGAAAACCACATGTTTGTTCTCAGGGGAACAGTTTAAATACCCTGTGGGTGTGGTCTTGAGTATTCCTGGGGAGTGGTCATCATTTGGTGAACTTTCTTGGGGATGTAGTCTGAACTGAGGCAATTCCAAGTGGAGGGTGCTTGGGATGAAACTTCTACCCAAACCTCCCAAACTCTTTGGGTATATGGATGCCAGGGGTTTGGTTGAGGCTTTCACCCAAACAAAGGGCACCAGGTATATGGGTAGAAAGAGGATATAATGATAGATCCCTGAAACTCTGCAAAATGGGGTCTCCAGGTAGGGTGTATGTGTATGCATCCCATGGATGGTCCAATAGATCTATCACCAGAGGCATTAATATACCTTAGAGGAAAAAAGACAACGATGTAGTTACTAAGAAACAAAGTGAGACTGAATAATAGGAAACCCCTTGTCATTGCTGTGGAAGATGATTGACAGTGGTTGTGCTTAGCAGCTCTGCTCTAATGAAGTCAACAAACCATGCCTCAAAAGGATGAACTTCAGAAATTAAGTTTCATTTGAATTAATACAAGTTGCAGGTTTTTTTTTTACAAAGAGCTGTGCTAACTTCCTGGAACTAGCATTACCAAAACAACAATTTTAAACATCTCTCTTTTCCCATGTGTATTTTTCTGCTCCACCGACTTTTAATGAGATCAAGATGATATTGGGTAAGACAAGATAAAAGCCTCCCAGACAGCAGAAATTATGAAGCACTTCCTTAGCTGTTGACTAGAGAACATAGATAAGGTGCATTTATGCTGCAGTTGTGCTTTTCAAAGGATGATAGATCAGTTTTTCTTAACTTTTATTCTTCTCTCATACATTACATCCTGACTACAGTTTCCCCAGTCTGCCTCCCAACCTCCCCTCTCCCTCAGATCAACTCTTCCTAAAAAAATAACAGACCTCCTTGGGATATATCCACTGAATCAAATAAGATACAAAAGCACTAGGCATTAACCTTCATATCAAGGCTGGATAAGGCAACCCAGCAGGAGCAAAGGGTCTCAAGCATAGGCAGAGTCAGAGTCACCCCTACACTTGCATAACTGCACAACCATAAGGTATACACAGAGGACCTAGCTCAGACCCATTCAGAGTTTATTTTTGTCACTTCAGTCTCTGTGAACCCTTATGAGCTGTGGCTGGTGTTCTATCCTCTCTGACCTCTATAATCTTCCACAATCCCCTTCTGCAATGTTCATCTGGTTCTGCCTAGACTTTGGCTGTGGATAATCTGCTCTCATCAGTGGCTGTATGATGGGAAAGTTGTCCCTTTCATGATAATTGGGTTAGGCACTAATCTATGTGTATAGTAGAATATGGTTAGAAATCATTTCATTGATTTTGTTTCCAGTGTTTGGTGCTATTCTGTGTCTCTGGGATTTCCAGCCTCTTGCTTTGACAATCCAGGCAGTGTCAGGCATGGGCTCTCTCTCTTAGCTTCTACCTCATTACTTGTGGGTTGGCCACACCCACAATTTCTGAGCCACCATTGCCCCATCCCATATTGCAGACAGAAAAGAATGTAGGTAGATTTTATGACTGGGTTGAAGTCCTATGCTCATTGCTAGGAGTCTTGCCAGATTATAGAAGATGGCCAGTTTGGGTTCCATATTCCCAATTCCTAGGAGACTTCTCTAGGGTCACTCTTGAAGATTCAAGGGAGTTTCCCCTGCATTAGGTTTCTAAATCAAGTAGAATTCTCAAGTGCCCCCCTGTTCCAGTTGTCTCTCCCTGTGTCCATCCAAGTCCCTTTGCCTGATCCCTGATATTCCCGTTCCGATATGCCTCCAGTTCACCTGCAAAGTATATTCTATTTCACCTTCCCAGGTATATCTCCTTGAGTCTTCCTTGTTAATAGCTTCTCTGGTTCTGTGAATTGTAGCATTACTGACATTTATTTAAGAGCCAATGCCCACTTATAAGTGAGTACATGCTATGTTTGTCTTTCTGGGTCTGAGTTGCCTCACTCAGGATGATCTTTACTAGTTCCACTCATTTGCCTGCAAATTTTATAATGTCAATGTTTTTAACAGCTCAGCAATACTACATTTCATAAATGTACCACCTTTTCCTCATCCTTTCTTCAGCAGAGAGACATCTATATGTTTTCCACTTTTTGGCTTGTGAATAAAGCTGCAATGAACATGGTTGAGCAAGTGTCCTTGTGGTAGGATTTAGCATCCTTTGGATATTTGGCCAAGAGTGGTATAGCTGGGTCTTGAGGTAGATCAATTCCCAATTTTCTGAGGAACTGCCATAGTGATTTCCATAGTGGCTGTACAAGTATATATTCCCACCAGGATCAAAGGAATGTTCCCCTTGCTCCACATTCTCACTGGCATGAGCTTCCACTTGTGTTATTGATCTTAGCCATATTACAGGTGTAAGAGAGAACCTCAAAGTAGTTTTGATTTAAATTTCTCTGATGGCTAACACTGTTGATCATTTAAGTGTTTCTCAATCACCTGAGATTTTTCTGTTGGTAATTATGTTTAGATTTGTACTCCTTTTTTTTTTTTTTGGTCTTTCGAGACAGGGTTTCGCTGTGGCTTTGAAGCCTGTCCTGGAACTAGCTCTGTAGACCAGGCTGGTCTCGAACTCACAGAGATCCGCCTGCCTCTGCCTCCCGAGTGCTGGGGTTAAAGCGTGCGCCACCACCACCCGGCCTGTACTCCATTTTTTTAAAACTGGATTTGATTTGTTTTTGTTTTTTGAGTTCTTTAAATATTTTGGGTATTAGCTCTCTGTCAGATGTAGAGTTAGTGAAATTCTTTTTCTTTTATGTAGGCTTCTGCTTTGTCCTATTGATGGTGTCCTTTGCTTTATAGAAGCTTTTCAGTTTTGTGAGTTCCTAATTATCAATTGTTGATCTTAGTGTCTAAACTACTGGTGTTCTCTTCATACCAATGTGTTCAAGGTTATTCCCCACTTTCTCTTCTATCAAGTCCAATGGATCTGGTTCTATGTTGAGTTGTTGGTCTTGAGTTTTGTGAAGGGTGTTAGATATGGTTTAATTTGCTTACTCTATACACTGACATTCACTTAGACCAATACCATTTACTGAAGATGCTTTTTTCTTTGACACTGTATATTTCCAGCTTCTTAATAAAAATCAGGTGGCTATTGGTGTGTGAATTTACTTCTACATCTTCAGTCCGATTCCATTTATCAATCTGCTTTTGTACCAATGCCATGAAGCTTTTGTTACTATAGCTTTATGGTACAGCTTGAAGTCAGGTATGATGCTTCTAGATGTCCTTTTATTGTACAGGACTGTTTTAGCTATCCTGGTTTTTTTTGTTGTTGTTGTTTTGTTTTCTGTAAGAAGTTTGAGTATTGTCCTTTCAAGGTCTGTAAAGAATTGTGTTGATATTTTGATGGGGATTGCATTAAATCTGTATATTTTTTTAGTAGGATGGTTATTTTTTACTTTGTTAATCCTACTACTTTGTGAGCAAAGGAGATCATTCCATCTTTTGATATCTTAAATTCCTTTTTCAAAGACTTAAAGCTTTTGTCCTATACGACTTTCAATTGCTTTGTTAGAGTTACTCCTATATAGTTTATGCTATTTATGACAATTGTGAAGGGTCCTGTCCTGATTTCTTTCTCAGTCTGTTGGTCATTTGTATATAGAAAGGCTATTGTTTCTTCTTCTTCTTCTTCTTCTTCTTCTTCTTCTTCTTCTTCTTCTT
>JABTXL010004655.1:1804910-1819321 GCA_025134845.1 Neodon shergylaensis | reverse complement strand
AGAGAGAGAGAGAGAGAGAGAGAGAGAGAGAGAGAGAGAGAGAGAGATCCCAGTCTACCCGGAATCTCCTTAAGATGAAGAATGTTAAAAGGGAGCGAAACAACAGCACGAGTTCTAATAGGTCTTAATAATAAAAGCCCAGAGTCAGATATAGGGGAAAATGATGTGAGATCAGAGAGACAAAGGAGCCAAACCACAGCCACTTTTGCTTTCAACTTCCCAGCTGAACAAAGATTGGGTTCCTGGTTTTCCCGCATTATCTTCTCTCTGCCTAGCAGCTATCACTTCCTGTTCGTATGTCCATACCTCCAGACCTCTGTGGTCAGCCACTGGATCAGCTCTGTCCTCTGATCTTCAGGCATGCTTTACTTGTACAAACAACAATCCACCAAATTTTGGTCCCTAGACAGGAGAAAGACTCCTCTTGCAGGGGGAGATCCTAAAGGCAGGAAATAATTCTATAGCTCTAGGAAGTACCTGAAATTGACCAGATTCCTAGGTTCCTCCTTCTCCATATACATGTAAACACTAAAAACCTGCTGAGAGAGTCTCCACCCTGGCTGAGATGCATAGGAGAGGTTCAGTCAGCAGAGATGCCCTGAAGAGATTGAGACAAGATAAGTCTCCTGGAAGAGGCAGAGATCAACCTAAGGGCAGTGCTCCCACTCCCAAGCTGTCTGAAAGAGACCCTTCCCAACCTGTTGAGCTACCTGCAGTTTGTACAGTGAGATGCAGGTTTTTCATGTTTCTCAAGCTGTTACCCATACTGTGTTTGGCTTTTGGTCATGAAACTGCCTTTTAACCATATTTGCTCATTAAATTAGCCTGCCACCCAAATTTCTGTGTGAACTGTGAACAGAACTTCAGTACTCTTCAAGAGCAGCAAGAGCTCATAAATCTTTAGTGATGTCCTAGTTCCCACCATTTTTTTTTCTAGCAAGCCTTCCAATTTAAAGTTGTTCGGTTTATTTTTAGTATTTGTATCTTTTGAAAACTCCAAAGGGATCATTAATTTTGTGTTTTATATCAGGTGACTTGATGACATCACCCAATGTGGCAAAATTCCAGAAAAAAATCTAAAGTTTTTAATTAAAGTAATGTGAAACCAGCTGTGAGGGTTTGAATAAGAATGCCCCACCCCATAGGCTCATGTATTTGAATTCTTATTCATCAGAGAGTGGCACTCAGTGATGTCTCAGAGAGTGGATTATAATGACTAGGAGGTGTGACCTTTTTGGTGCGGGTATAGCCTTATTGGAGGAAATATATCACTAGGGAGTGGGAGCTGAGTTTCAATCACCCATGACATGTACAGTCTCTCTCTCTCTCTCTCTCTCTCTCTCTCTCTCTCTCTCTCTCTCACCTCCTGCCCTCCTCCCTCTCTTTGCCTGAATATCAAGATGCAGTTCTCAGCTACTGTTCCAGTACCATTCCTGGCACCATGTTCTCTGCCATAAGATAATGTACTGACTCTATGAAACTATAAGCAAGGCCCCTGTTAAATGCTTTCTTTTACTAGAGTTGCCTAGGTCATGTAACTCCTCACAGCAAAGGAACCGTGACTCAGATACCACAACATGTACAGCTAGGTAAATGCTACTCTCATTCTTAGTCACATAACAGTGGTGACTGTAGAGATTCATGGCTCGAGATGCTTATAAAAATGACTATTAAATGCTCATCCCTAAAGAGGAGGTTCAAATTACTCTCTCTAATGCGTAGGCAACATTGTAGAAATGAATACAGATGAATGTAAGAACTGGAAGATATGGAAAAGTGATTCTGGGAATAACACAACCATTGCAAACATGACATACTAGCAGCTGTAGCTACCTTTAATGGAAGTGCACAAAACCGAGAGTGTCAGCATCCAGTTGTAGATTGTGGAGTGCTAATGGGCTCTTTCCCTCCCTGATGAATTTGGCCCCTAATAAATTTTGAGGGAACGGCTGATATTCAGTTGTTATACCACAGAACCCACCAGGCTTCGATGGATGCATTTGAACCCATGATCACAGTGATGGTCCTGATTAAAACCAGTGCATGGCAAAGTAAAAAGGCATGAAAGCAGAAGGAGATGGGTGACAGGAGTAGGAAGAAGATGAGAGAGAATGGGAGTGAAAGCAAGAAGAATGCATTATTATATACATGCATTACTGTCAAAATGTGAAATTAATCAATTAAAATATGGAAGTATGGCTTAGGGTGGCCTACTGATCATAAACAGTTACCTTATGGTGCTCTTCGGAGCCATAAAAGAGTCAACACATTCCCATTGGTCAACACATGCTCATGCCACGCAGAGCAGAAATGAAGCCAAGATGCCAGCACTCTCAAATTTCCCTCACCTCTTCTAATAATGTGACCTACAAGGACTGGAGCCAAGAAGAAATCAGAGGAGCACTGCCATGGTTAGCATACTGCTCACAGCTCAGCACTGTTTCTTGTTATAAGACAATCTCAGTCCAGCTGTTCTTCATATTGAAGATGGCTTTCAGAGAAGAAACTCAGAACAATAAGAAGAGTAATTACTCTAGCAAGGAGGCAACTTTACCCTGGAAACTCTGATAAGGCAAATTCAAAACTGATGAGCACAGGGGTGGGCAGAGAAAGGCTGCAAAAACTTTTATTTAGATTTTGTTTTTATTTACTTTTTTATAGTTGCTTTTGTATAATTCTTAGAGTTTCTGCAGTAGTGTCTATATATTAGAATTATATCTTAAAACATAGTAAATCAGAAAGAAGATTCCTTAAGCTAATCAAGTCAAGTTACTTTTCAAATAATTAAAGAAATACTTAGAATGTTTTAATATATTTTGTAAAACTATATAGTTGGTAGATGAAGTTTTTAATTACTTCCTACTTTTAAGGTAGGAGGTATTCATCTAGGGCTTAAGTATTTAAAATGACTTAATACAGTATTCAAATTTTACTTCTCTAGGTAAAGAACCTTTACTTATTTGATTGTTGAGATAAGCACTCCTCGTATAGTCCAGGTTGGTCTGGAATTCTCAGTTTTCCATGTATAGCCCAGGCTGGCTTGAAACTCTTAGTTATCTTGCCTGAGCGTTTGAAGTCCTGAGTTTCGAGGCATTGCCAACATGCCTGGCTCAAGGGCTTTGATTTTATTTTATTTTTTATTACTTTATTAATACTAGGAATCAAAATTTCCACTTCCCTCCTGCTTTGTCACTCACCCTCTTCCCCTCCCCCTCCAGTCCTAAGAAATGGCAGGGTACCCTGCCCTGTGGGAAGTCCAAGGCCCTCCCCTCTTCATCCAGGCCTAGGAAGGCGTTCATCCAAATAGACTAGGATCCCAAGAAGAAGGGCTTTGATTTTAATCTTAGATGCAAGACAACACATAGTTTATTAGAAGGTTATTTTGGGGGAGGGGGTTCTTAACTTTTTATTTTATATGTGTGGGTATTTTTTGGCAGCCTGTATGTCTCTGTATCCTGTGTATGCCTTATACACATGGAGGCCAGAAGATAACACCAAATTCCCTTAAACTGGAGTTATAGTTGGTTGTGAGTGAAAATAAAAGTGCTGGGAATTGAACTCAGGTCCTCTGACAGAGTAGCTGAAGTGCTGAGTCATCTCTCTAGCCCCTATTAGCATGCTTTTATTAAATAATTGTTTCAGAGGCTGGAGGGATAGTTCAGTGGCTAAGAGCACAAGATGTCTTGAAGGGAATCTGAGTGTAGTTATAGTAATATTCTTTAAATAATATTAGATGACCATATTTTACTAAAATATAATTACATCATTTTCCCTCCATCTTCCCCCTCCTGCCTTTGCCATAGCCATCCTCTGCCAAGGCTGCAGAGCCCTCTTTATTTCATATAGATAGAATCAAATAGAAACTCAGAACAGTGGACGAAGATATGCCCAAACAAAGAAACACAGTAAAATGGTCCAAACCACATAATAAAAGAGCATCATTATAAACATAATAAACACAGGACTACAAAAGTGGTACTTTTAAAGTAGAATTTACCCACCACCATATTCATTCTTAGTTATCAGCAATCTTTCATGGAGTATACTTTATGTGTTTTTTTCTACCATGGTCATTTAATGTAAAGTTGATTTTTTTGTTGTTCCTGAGGACATGTTGTCCACTGATAGCCCAGAAGAAGAATATCTAAGAGGCATTCATATAGTTTGACTAAATGGATGCAGTGTAGACTTTGGGTAAGTACTAGAGAAATCAGAAATCATTTTAAAAATTTGCATTTGCATATAATCAAAAAGAGAAGTGTAATTAGGAATATATACTTTATGTTATTAGTAACTCACCAAATTATGACTCCATTAACTAGATAGTTTAATGCTGTCACAGTTAGTCACTAAGAGAACCTTTTTTCTCAGTATTGTGCATAAATGCTTAAAACTTTTATACTGGAACTCTTTTGATACATGGCTTGGAAAGTTTTACTGTGTTCCTTTAGTTTGTGCTTATCTGCCTATTCTTCTGAGTTTCTTTTAAGATAAGCTTTTAGGAGTTGAGGTGGGGAAATTAGTTTGGATTAGAGTTGGAAATAGTGGTACAAAGATGTCATGCTCATGGAGATCCTAAGCTCTCTGTTCTCCATCCATTCCCAATTAAAATCACTTCCAAAACCTCCATCCTCATCTGTAGTTGTTGACTTCTATATTTATAGAGCCAGTTCTGTCTCATGATGTTCCCAGATATAAACCTCAAAGTTTTGGCTTGTTATTTCAAAACCCCTCAGATTCAGCCTAATGTGAAGACAGGATCTTCCTCTCTAACATATTTTTTTCTTTTTTTTTTATTAACATGCTTTGTCTCTAAGAATTTTGACATGTCCTACCTCTATGTTGCATCAGATGCCATTTTCCTCTTCATATGGCATAGCCAGTCAGTACCAGTTCTGTCCATTACTCTCTTGCGTAAGTCCACTTCCACGTACTTCTTGCCTGTAGTAATAACTGGACAGACCTCTGAGGTAAACCACATATAGCAGGCACACCAATTTCTAGGTCAGAATGACCTTTCTCAAAATCATAGTTGTCTATTAACTCTGTGCAAATTACCTTCACATCTTCCTGACCTTTGAAAAGTCTCATAAAGACTGCATTCCCTATAGGTCTTTTGGGGTATTCATGTCTTTGCCCTAAGAGGCCAGAGTTATTGGCATTCTGGTCTCACTGATAGCTTATTTAACATCATACAACCAGAATGGAAGAGTTGCAATTTGAACCTGACTTACTTGGTCCCTGAATATTATGCTCAGCATGGCTGTGTATTATGGAGTGGATGACATTTCAAAGCTCATCTCCCCTTTTTCCTCTATGTTTGCCACTCCCTATTTCACAGTGCTCCTTCAACCTTGAAGGGAGTGGGTGGTGTAAATGTCTCCTTTAGGCTTGTGTGCTTAACCATCGATGTCTTAAATTCTCAGAACCTTTGCAGCTGTAGTCTCTGTGTTCACAGTCCTACACTAGAAATAGAAACTTCTCTGTTAAAGGCTGAGAGTGACAACTGTCTGTGAGAGTGAACACATAATTAGAAGTTTTCTAAGCAACCAATGAAATTCACTGATGACAGCCATGCCTGCGTCCAGCACTGATCACTATAAAGGGCACAGATCTTCTTTGTGTCAGTGCCCAACTACATGTCATAAAACCATGCTTCAAAAGTTAAACAATTAAAGTAAAATATTTTGTCTAACCCACAATTGTCATGCAAACTAAGTATTACTTCTTCAAGAATCTAGACAGTTTCCTTGCATGAAAAATGTTTCCACAAGGAGTAGGATACAAAAACTTTCCTTTGAATCCTGAAGCACAGATTCTCAGCACTACTGTGATAAACAAAAACCTATTTCTCATCAATTGTTTCTCTTAATTTCTGCACTACTGGGGTTATGGTTAGGAAGTGGTTTCCTTGTGCCAAAGTGTTCAAGTGTACTTCCCACTTTATCTTCTATGAGGTTCAGTGAGGATGGCTTTATGTTGATGTCTTTGATGCATTTGGACTTGAGTTTTGTGCATGGCAAATGATATGGATCTATTTTCATTCTTCTATGTGTTGATATACAGTTATGCCAGCACCATTTGTTAGATATACTTTCTTTTTCCATTTGATAATTTTTGCTTCTTTGTCAAAAACGAGGTGTTCGAAGGTGTGTGGATTAATATCCGGGCTTCTATTCAGTTCTATTGAACTTCCTGTCTGTTCTTATGCCAATACCAGGCTGTTTTCAGTACTGTAGCTATGTAGTAGAGTTTGAAGTCAGGGATTGTGATGCCTCTAGAAGTTCTTTTATTGTACAGGATTGTTTTGGCTATCTTGGGTTTTTTGCTTTTCCATATGAAGTTGAGTATTGTTTTTTTCAAGGTCTGTGAAGAATTTTGCTGGGATTGTAATGGGCATTGCATTGAATCTGTAGATTGCTTTTGGTAAGATTGCCATTTTTACTATGTTAATTCTACCTACCCAAGAGCATGGGAGATCTTTCCACTTTCTGGTGTCTTCTTCAATTTCTTTCTTCAAAGATTTAAAATTCTTGTCATACAAATCTTCCACTTGTTTGGTTAGAGTTACTCCGAGATATTTTATGCTACTTGTGGCTATTGTGAAAGGTGATGTTTCTCTGATTTCTTTCTCAGCCCATTTATCATCTGTGTAAAGGAGAGCTACTGATTTTTTGAGTTAATCTTGTATCTTGCTACATTACTGAAAGTATATATGAGTTGTAGAAGTTCCTTGGTAGAATTTTTGGGATCACTTATGTAAACTATCTTATCATCAGCAAATAGTGAGTTTGACTTCTTCTTTCCCAATTTGTATGCCTTTGATCTCCTTTTTTGCCTTGTTATTCTAGGTAGGATCTCAATAGATATGGAAAGAGTGGACAACCTTGTTTCATTCCTGATTTAGTGAGATCTCTGTGAGTTTCTCTCCATGTAGTTTGATACTGGATGTTGGCTTTCTGTATATTGCCTTTATTATGTTTAGTTATGTTCCTTGTATTCCTGTTCTTTCCAAGACCTTTATCATGAAGGGATGTTATATTTTGTCTCGACTGAAGAAAGGATAAGGAAAATGGTACATTTACACAATGGAGTACTACACAGCAGAAAAAATAATTTTTTAATTATTAAAATTTTGAGGCAAATGGATAGAGCTAGAAAACATCATATTGAGTGAGGTAACACAGACCAGAAAGACAATTATCATATGCACTCACTCATAAGTGGTTTTTAAACATAAAGCAAAGAAAAGCAGCCTATATATCACAATTCCAGGGAACCTAGACAACAATGAGGACCTTAAGAGAGACATACATGGATCTAATCTACATGGGAAATAGATAAAGACAAGATTTCCTAAGTAAATTGGGAGCATGGGGACCATGGGAGAGGGCTGAAGGGGAGGGGAGAGGCAGGGATGAGAGCAGAGAAAAATGTATAGCTGTATAAAATCAATAAAAAAGAAAAAACTTATTTCTTCTAGGCAAACATATGTTTATTGGAATGCTTCCCATTTTTTACTAATAAAGAAGTATTTGAACCTAGTTATAGTTCTTTAAAATTTAATCCACAGTCTGAAACTGTTCTTACCCATTTTCCAACATAATAGAAATTCTTGCTTTGAGTTGACAAAGAGAGAAAGCCCACAAGATGCTAGAGTCTCCACCATCCAACAACAATGATGATCTCTCACTGGAAGGGTAATATCCTGGACAAAAGCAATGCCTGCTACAGAGCAGTGGCAATATCAGTTCATCTCTCCATTCTAACTCACAATGAGCATAAACTGATGTCCCCTTCACTATAGCAATGAACTTTTCCACACTATCCAAGCAATAGAAGATGAACAGTTTTGAGTACTCAGGAAATAAAGACTCAAAAGATGTGAGATTCTGACATGCATTGCCAAAAAAAAAAATTAAGCATGAGTAGTATGACAAGAAGTGAGTCTGATAAAACAGCATACTGCTGAAACAGTGAGCTGAGGATGTAATGACATCTCAAAGGTGAGAATAAGCTCAGACAAAACACTCCAGGGTTAAAACAGAAGGAAAGGGGCAAGAGCAATGGCTCAGGGGTTAGGAGCACTTGTTTGCAGGGGAGGGACCTTGGCTTGATTCTTAGCACTCACAGGATAGTTCACAACTGTCTATGACTCTATTTCCAGCGTATTTGATGACCTTCTCTGAGATTCTCTAGAACCAGGAACACACATGCTGCACATGCAAGCAGGCAGGCAAACATTCCTACAAATGAAAAAGAAAAAAACAAAACAAAACAGAAGGAAAATTTGAGGTCAAATAATGATGGTAAAACAGGTGCCAAAATTTTATCTTAAATATTATCGTCTCTAGATTATATAAGCTGTATAAAAAGGAAATATTAAACAATATAGTTTAATTTTCCAGGAACAAATGAATAAATCTACAAACTTAAAGACACACACTGAACATACCAGCAGAAAGACAGGGTTTTGACATGAATGAAAATGTACTTGTCCAGGCAACCTCAATAATGGAACGAATTTTGAAATGGGAAAAAAATCATTTGGTTTTAGCATCTTCCCAGTAAGCATCAAGGCTGAAAGAAAACTGAGATGTGTCTTCCTAGATATTTTAAGTAAGATGCACAGTCCAGGCTCCAGCCACATCCTAGGTGTTCACTACCATGTCTGCAGCCACCTGAAGCGGTTCATGACATGTGCTAGTGGCTTTGTAAATTTTGCTGTATCAGTAACAGTAAACATCTGAGAAGGAAGTGGGTGGCTATAAAATATAATAGGAGTCAGCTTCTTATTCAAAATGAAAGGACATCCTAACATATAAAATAACCTAAGAGTCATTTCTCCCAATAAGTCATTTGAGAACAGATCCACTCATCGGTATAGGACACAGCATAAGAAGTTGGGAATAAAGACGTCATGCATATAACCCTTATAGGAAGAGTACAGACACTATTTCAAAAGCAGAGCTGAAAGGGAGAACAAAAGGAAGAAGATAAAACACACCTGTGATGGAAAACAGGCTGTATGGGGATTCAGAACCAAAGGAAGGTGTCCAGGATGAAGATTTAACAAGTGATGTTTTAAAAAGAGCAAAAATGAGATTGAAAAGATTACATGTGGTCTGAAAGCAATAGCAAACTTTCATTATTGAAATGAGTTCCTCCAAATGCATCCTTCCAACAGTTTTATAAATTGTACCTCAATTTTATGAAGTGTGTGTATGGGAATCTCATGATCCCAGAGGTACTTATTTTTTGTTCATTATCAGTACATTTAGAAGTAGTAAAGTATGCATTCAAAGTGTTTGTAAAAAGGATACTTCAGCTGTTTTACTTTATATGAATTTATTTTATCTTTGGGGTAGACATTTAAGAATGGTGATAAATTCATATTTAATTGTTCAAGGCACTTTTTAGTCATGTCCACAGTCTATATTTCTAAAATTTATGTGACTGCCCTAATTCCTCTATATTTGGCGCCTTTCAAAATTTATAAGATGCTTGTTTTCATACAGGAATTTGTATCAAAAGCAAATTTCAGAAATGATTTTTTTTAGTATTATATCATTTTTCACTGGTTAAGGGACTTCACAGATTATTCATTTCAATCATTTTATTTTAGATAACAAATGAAGTCACACTCATTTGTTTTAATAACTTTTATTCTTTAAAAATTCTGTATCTTGATCATATACACTTCCTATCATCCCACTTCAACTCCTGCAGAGCTCTCTAAGATACCTTCCTCTCTCTTTTCATCTATTTCTTTTCACAGAAATACCTCATTACTTTTCATTCTAAAGTATATATCCCACTGAGTCCAATTAGTGTTGTCCATATGTGCATGGGTAGGGTCAAACACTGGGGTATGGGAAAATTGCCAGTGGCCACAACTACAACTGTGCAAAAATAGATATTTCTCCCACAGACTGCCAATGTTTCTTCAGTCAGGGAGGGGTCCATGGGAGTCCCTCCCTTACCCATGCTGAATATTATCTGTCCTGAAGTTGTGCAGGTAATGAAAGCTGCTGTGAATTCGTACTTGAAGCAGCCTTTCCCTGTCTAGAAGGAACTCCACAGCAGCACCCCCATTCCTTCTGCCCTTCCATTCTTCCCACCTTTCTTCTACGTTACCTGAAACTTGAGGTTGAAAGGTTGATAAAGATGTCCCATATACAGCTAGCCAACCACAGTCACTTATTCCAAGTACTTTCAACAATTAGGACTATCTGCATAAACCGTTGTACACTGCCCAGAGAAGTAAAGTGAAATACTGATTTCTCAGTGACTAGTCCAAGATCTCACTAAACTCTGTATGAAAAAGTTAGCCGTTTGTCAGTTTTCATCTTTTCTATTTCTTCCTTAAATATTAAAGCATCGTAACAGATATTTCAATAATTTTAAAACACTGTCAAATGTGACTGTTTTATTTGAGTGTTTATTTTCAGTATTAGATGCTCAGAACATGTCTTATGTACACTCTAATGCAGGCTATGATCACAAGTGAACAAATGGGAAATGTCAGAGTACCTTTCACTGAACCTTTCACCGAAGTGTGGTATCTTGTCTACAAAATTCTTGGAATTTGTCTCCAAAAAATTTGGTAATCACAAATTCTGTCTAATTCATGTAAAAATCCACAATTAACCAGGAGATGAACAAAAAGATTTATAGACTTATTTACAAAATTCCACTACCCCAAGATTATTGTGGAATCAAAATACAGAATAAGTAATGAATTCTTTTCCAAAATATTATCTTTTTTGTTCATCCATTGAGAAGGAAAAGGGTACCACAAGAGGATGACAAAGAAAAGGATCACCTTTTCAAGGTGTAAAACAAATGCAGTAGATTGGTTTGGTGATAAATTATGTAATTTTATTCAGCTAACATTTTTCTCACTGGAGTTAATATTTATAAGACCTTTCATGAACAATAGAAATGTAATCCAACCAAATGATGAACATTAAAATAGTAATTAGTATTTAGAACACTAAATTTGAATAGGTATCAACAATTTTTTATTTCATAAGCCTGCGAGTTCTTTAACATCTAAGAAGTAATAAAACGTAATGCCCCAATTATCTATTTTTTTCCTAATGTGTTTCTTGAAGGAACATTAGTTTAGACTCTGTGTGAATGTATGACATTCTTCTCTTTCATGTCTTCATCAGTCTGAAACTTAGAATTCCCCATTCGCACTGATGGTAGATACTGCATTCTGTTCCGTTGTCCATTTTTTATTCCGGAAGCACCTGTTAGGAACTACGGATTACTAATGTACATTTCCAATGGAGTAAAACACCTTGGGTAGTGAAAAATCATATTGACTATCGGAAGAGTCAGTTTAGTGGAATAAGACTCCATTATCGCTGTATGCTTCTCATTTGGTAAGCCATTACAAGAAAATGTAGAACAGGCTCACTGTTTACAAACATTCTAAGGCACTAGAAAGATCTCGCACATGGCAACACCAATACCCTCAGAGATAACAACAGTTTTTAAATGACTGAAACATTAACCTCAATTCCCAATTTTCACTTTCAATAAAGGAAGTGTTAGTTAGCCTTGCCGACATTTTGACAACTGGGCATAAGAAACATGGAGTCGGCCATCTGCAATTTATTCAGACCTACCATTTACATATCATTCATTATTATTTTTTAACTAGAACTAATTCTCACAATTCTCCAACACTGGTAATATTGAAAGAATAAAATGAGGAAATTTTCATGAAATTCAAGGTAAGATATTTTAGACACACTACAATTGCAGCCTTGTAAATATTCACATTATCCTTAGAGGTGAACATAATTTTGTGTGTTCAATGCTTCTTAGATAATTATACATAAACATGAATGATCTTTGCAATTATTAGAGGCAATATAATTAAACTTTCCAATACAGTATCTTAATGATTAAGTTTTATATTTGCTTGTTCCTTTCTGTTAAAAACATTTTGCAGTTTTTTTCCTTAAGTTCTATAATTTACTGTCTTGCCCAGACACATTTTTTTATCACTAAATTTTGATGCTATCAATATTTAACAAATTAAAAGTACTTTACAGAATTGTAGTGGAGTTACTCATTTTGTTTTATATTTTGTTGTTATTATTGTTAGGTTTTCTGTTAATTGTATAACTTCTGACATGTGAGTTTTAACTTCATAGTTCTTTTCCTCTTCTCCCATTAAGTTGATGTGAAACATACAAGGTTCAACTTCGAAAGTCATTGCATCAAAATGAGGCACATATTTAAATTTTTTTCTAAGGCAGTATGTCAAACAAAAAGGTTTTTAATTGTAAATAAGATGATTTACCTGGACTCACAGAGATGACATATAGTAAGAAACTGGTTGACATCATAGTTAAAATAATGGTTTTTATATAAATTCATCACAAAATACCAGTTTTGAAATTTTATTATAAATATGTTTTTATTCAACTAAAACTAATCAACACTTACTGAGAAGCTATTTGTTACACTCTCTACAAGTTAACATGGAAAGCAGAATGATAATGACATAAAGAAAATGCTGAAGAAACTCAGGGAGTGGTTTGTAATATTAAAATTAACACAGTAGATGTGCACCAAAACTGGAATGAACAAATATGGGGATAGGATTTCTGCACTTACCTAGACATAGATAATAAACAACAGAGAACTAAAGAGAAAGAAATGACCTTCTCAGACTTGTGAGGATATGGAGTTTTGAGACAAGTTTTAGATTTTAAAAAGGAATTGAATTGTTTTTATAATAGAAGCAGGCACGTTATCCCAGAAAGATAGAACACTATGACCCGAGAGTGTAAGGTTACTTTCTGGGCTATTATTCAAGAGAAGACCATAATAAAAATGATTAAGGAGAATAGGGGAACGATAAAGGTTGGAAGGTCCCTGAGAGGCAGTAGATGCAGGCAGGGCCACAGCTGGTGAGGATTTCTCCCTGCTGGAGAATATTAAATTGGCAGAGCTACACAGTGATTTATATAAGCACATATCAAAATTAAGTTTTCTGTGTTCAAAGTTTGAAATAAGTATTTTGTAGCTGTCATATAAGTGTGTGATATTTGCTACTGTTTGAAAGGATGGGACAGTTGAAAACTTTTAAGCATCATGGTGGAAATGTTATTATTCTGAATCTAGTAGATGGCTCATAAATTCACAAGAATGGTTATTACAATATAGCTCGATATTATATTTTCATGTGTTTTTCAAATAAATGTGATGTACTGTCTCTTCCCAAGAGGTTAGCAGCCTGGTTTTCATTCAAATCCTATCCTCCTGTGTGGGGTTATGGCAGGTGGCAGTATGGGTTTATAGTCATTTCAAGTATTAAAGTATTATCCAACACATTTAATTTGTGTAACTTTTTTTTCTAGATTAGTATTCATGCTTGATGGTCAGATAACCAATAAACCTATGTCATTATCAACAGAAGAGTTTCACACACACACATACACACACATGACTAGCAGAGCAGATGCTACTATTTGGTAACATGTTTCCTTAATTTTATTTTTGGCACAACTAGTTTAGAATTACTGAATTTTTTTCTATTAGTAATTGCTGGTATGATTCAAGGAAGTAACATGATTCTATAGCCACACCTTTCTGGAGTTTTTCCCCAAATAATATTGGGTTTCTATGAATGTTTCCAGAGATGGTATGAGAGACTATTAAACTGCTTCTTTGGCATTTATTTAATTTCTTGTCTCTAAAGATGAAGAGTGAAAATTCATTGTTTACCTCAGAGGTAATTTTATTCTAATAGTTAAAGTCTTCTGTGTTTGTAACATATATTCATTTCTTGCTTCAAAGAGAATAAACTTTATAGTCTTTATAATATTATTGAATACCTTGGACTTGTTAGTGGAAATGACTTTGGAAGAGTTGCTAGACATTTTTAAAATATGTCAATTAGATCTGGCAATCTGGACAGGCACTATTTCTAGTAATTCCAGAACTGGGCTCCTTGGAAGGAGTTCAACACAGGTTGTTTTATAACACAAACTTTTCTGGTTCTTCTATTTTATTCAGCGAACAGGCTTTCTTTTGGGGATTGCAGAGTTGTAGTGTCAGGATATAAATACTGGAAAGTGAGACTCTGTGGTTTGTTGTGTAAACAAGTCTGAAGCAGAACACAAACTGGAATCAAAGCCAATCAGACCTGGTAGACTGGGAGGAAATCTCCTCACCAAGATTTTGACTATTTTGGCTCAAAAGATACTTTATAAGCACAATGAGAGGTGGAAGAGGCAATGGGAATTCCATGGCCTGAGTCCAGCAAATGGGACAAATCAGAAAGGTTGACATTGTGAAAAGGCCCCTTTCTCTGCTTTGGGCTCATTGGACTCATGACTTCTTCTTCTTCTTCTTCTTCTTCTTCTTCTTCTTCTTCTTCTTCT